>UELX01001306.1:0-46655 GCA_900480035.1 Eupelmus urozonus | reverse complement strand
TGTAGGTATTATAATTGTTTACTACACTAAAATACATAAAGCAAATGATAACAAAACAAAATTTGTACTATTGTACAGTATTAGTCAGTTTTATCTTTACTTTTTATACTCCAATCGGCAATTTCGATGATAAATTTCTTATAGATTATGGACTTATCGTTCGAGAGATTAAGGAGTTTTTAATATTATTTTTTTAAATTTGATTTTCAATATATTTTTAATGATTTCTTTTAGTAAAAACTATTTTGTAGTAAAAAATAATTATTCTTATAAATTCAAAGTTTCTAATTGAAAATTTTAATATAACTAATATAGCTTAATGGTATTAAGCTATAATAGAAAAATGCTCAAAACAATGTTGTAAAGTTTAAATTTTATTAACTAATGAAATCATTTCCGGTGTATTCTATTAAAATTTACATTTTTTTGAAATTTCATTTATAATTAAATAACTTTAATATGTTCTTCCCAATTATTTATAGTTTAATAAATAATAAATAATCTTATCTTTTCATCAAAATTCATATTAAACATTTTCATAAATTAAAAAAAAAGTTAATTAGTAAGTGCACTTAAATAAACAAGAAGTCATTTATATTCAAATGGCATGTTTAATTTATTAATAATATATATTACAGACTAAGTGCCGTTCACCGCTTGGTCCGCGGCGAACGGGGGTTGGCGCGTATCACTTAACATTCTAAATAAAATAATTAAAAGTACGAGTCGTTCATCTTATCCTCTCAGTCGGTCGCATCAGTTCTGCGCTTAATATCTACGTATTGTCGGCTAGCTGCTGAAACGAGAAAACCATAATACCGCAATCAGTAAATTGCAAAGCTTTATTTATCAATTTTTTAAAAACTATTTTCTATTTTTTAATACACTCACCATTTGGCTACGTCGAAGGGTTTACAAGTGCCGGACGGCGTGTCGTAGATGAAGCCGGGTTGGCAATTGATTACGATGAACCGGCCGAACCTGCAGACGGCGACGCTCGTGCAGGTGTCGGTGAGCTTGTGGAGGTCGCCGTTCGTGCACTTAACTCCAGCGAATTCGGGTGGAATCGTGTCGCCGGAGGCCTGCGTCGAACTGTCTTGCTCGTCCTCCTCTAGCGCCTCGTTCGGTTCAGATTCCTGATGAGCGCAATATTTAGAGGATTTAGTTAGAATATTGTTGTAAATGAATAGTCATAGTGTAGTTACTTTATATTGAAGGTTTTAAAATTGTTTAGAAAAAATAGTCGTTTTAAGGTGATGTTAGAGTCTTATATAGGTACCAGTAATTATGGTACTCTATTTTCTTCATTAAAATTTTAATTTTGATATAAATTTTTCTTGTTTTCATTTTATTCTGTTATAAAATTTAAATCATAATAAATAATATTTTCAAATTTAAGAAATGGAAGAAAGAAAAAATTAAATCCCTGAATTGTTGCTAATTTTGTATCTTCGTAGCTTTAATAATAAAATAATCCTCTTAATTAGAATAAATAAAGATTTCTGATACCGCGATTACAACTTGAAATTAAAAATTTTTTTAAAATTATTTTGCTAAATACAAAAAATAAAATAATTTCAACCGAAAAACAACTCCTCCATCCCGCTCGACAAGGAAAAAACCTCGCGCTCATACCTCGAAAGCCCCCCTTAAAAACCCCCAACTAAAATCCTCTCCAAAAGAACGAATTCCCCGCAGCCCGCGAGCGCGCTACACTCGAAAATTAATTGCAGGGCGTCCGAGCCGGTGTCCCTTCCCAGCCGTCTCCCTCTCGGTATTAAGTATCACGAAACTCGTCCGCGCGCGCCGAAAAGGATCGCCGCAAAAAAAAAATAAGAGAGAGAGAGAGAGAAGCCGCCGAACAAAGTCACCTGAGCGCATGCCAAAGCCCGAAAAAGAGACGGGGGAGAGACGTACGAGCAGCAAACACACGTACCTTCTGGAGGAGGAGGTCCTTCTCGAGCTCGGACTGGAGTACCGCCTGGCGCTGCTGCCAGAATTCCGGCTGATGCCTGAAGGAGAAGGCGTTGGTATTGTAGGGGTTCGGGATCGGCGATGGGATGTCTGGCTGGTTAGGATTGTAGGGGGGGTTTGGGTTTGGGGACTCGTTGCCACCACCACCCTGATTTGGGGGCTGTTGGGGGTAGTTGCCACCACCGCCGCCGCCGCCGCCGCCACCCTGGTTCGGGGGTTGTTGGGGGAAGTTTCCACCGCCACCACCACCGCCGCCGCCGCCGCCCTGGTTTGGTGGTTGCTGGGGTGCCTCGGTGCTGGTTGGCAGAGGCCTTGGGGGCGCTGCCCCCTTGCAGTCGACCTTGTTCGGGTAGTCGCAGATTTGATTCGCCTGTGGGACATTTTAAGGACACGTTGGCTTTGTTTTTTTTTACGAGGAAAGTGGAGGGGCGAGTTAATGGGTGTTCTTGGTATTTAAATGTTTAGTGTTTTTCTTAGAATTCTTTTCAAAGGGGAGATTTGAATTTTTTGAACGGTCGCTACTGTTTTCGTGAATGCGTGTTTTCTTGTGCGATGGAAGAATTTCAATGGAGTTCCGAAAAACAATTATTTTTACATAAAATTTAATTTTTAAATACTTGGGGTATGAATTAGCCGATTTTCAAAAGGTTTTTGAAATGAAGAGTATTTTTAAGCTCTGTATATTATTGTTGCAAGCAATTTATGTTATATAAATTTTTTTCAAATATTTTCTAAAAAAAAATTTTATTTTCATCATAATGGTAAAATTTAGTCTACCAAATACATCGTTTCATAGTAATAAATATATTATTGATACTACAAATTAATAAGTAATTTGATCATTTATTTTTAATAATAATATTTAAATTTTTTCTACAAACAATAGACGAATTTAAAAATAAGATTTTTTGATGAGCATGTTGATAAAGAGTAGTATATTTAATGTTATGTAAATAGAGGTGGGTCATTATAAAACTTAGTATTCACCCAGAAGTACTTAGACATTTTTTTGACCAAGCGACGTTATGCATTCTAACTCAGACATTTATCTATAAAAATTTTTTATTTCCCATAAAAAGTGTTTTCTTGGCTATTAAAAGCAAACATTACACTGAAAAAATTGCTTGTTTGAAATAAAAGGATTTACGAAAATTGACTTTTCTGAAATAAGTAAATAATCTTTCAAAAAGAAAACGGTTTTTAGTAAACCTTTTTATTTAAAAAAAACATTTTTATTTATATAAATTATTTTTTTTTAAATTGTATAATAATCTTGGTGATAATTCGTTCACCTACTTCCAACAAGACAAGCAAAAATAGCCTTAATAACCCGATAAACATAACTCTTATCTAAATAATTACAGCGACTAGTATTTCTCCACCAACGAGCGCTCCACTTCCACAAATCGCATACTTCATTCTCGGAAAAAAAAATCCCCAAGACCCTATAAAACCACTAAACAGCTCCACCCTCAAGAGAACCTTAATAACTTCCAATAGACAGACATACGCAACTGGCTGTAATTGCACTTTCTTACATACGAGCAACACGCACATCTCATCCAAGCGCAGCATACACTTGCTTACTCACCTCGCTATAAGCCAGGCCCTCGGGGCAGTTGAACTTGATCGGGTTTCCGGCTACGCAGACGTAAAACTCGGAGCAATTGGTTGCGCTCCTGTACCTTCCGTTCGGATCGGGGCAGCGCTTCACTCCACCCGGCAGCGATGGCTCTGCACAATTCGCCGCGAAATAGGATCGTCAGATTCTTTTTTTTTGTCTTAGCGGGTGTCGGCTTGTAATTCTCGCCGGGGTATTAACTCTTTAGTTTGATGCGCGCGAAATTGGATTACACATTGCGTGCGTGCGTTTTTCGATTTTTAGAGCCGAGTGCGGGGAGATTGTGCATTTGAAATAAGGAGGATGCGGGGGAAATAAAGTGATCTGTGATTGCGAATTAATGCAGGTAGAATTTAATTTGAATTTGGATTAGTGTTTTTAAATTGATAGTCAGTATGAAATTTAGTTTTGAGAAATTTATTTAATTTCTAAGTCTTTTTAACGAATCCGAAAAAATATGATTTTACCAATGCTAAATCTAAACTTTGGTCAAATATAAAATTAAATTTTATGAAAATAAAATTATAAAATTAAAATTTTCTATAAGTTTATTAAAATTAATTCTATTGCTTTAAAGCCTATATATAAGCTTGGATAAAAATGTTAAAAATGAAAGTATTTAAAAACTTACTCGGCTGAGGTTTAGGTCGGTTGCCGCAGTTTACGTTGTAGTCAAAATCGCAGAACTGCTTCTTCTCGTTGAAGAGCAAGCCTCCTGGGCACTGCTGCTCGATGGCCACATCGTCCCAGCAGTTCAGGTAATGCGAGCAGCTCTTCTGACTCGGGAATTGGCCTCGATCGCCCAGACAGCCCGGGGGCCTCTGTGGCTTGCCGGGTTTACCAGGCAGCGGCCTTGGGATCTCATTACCTTCGGGATTCTCGCCTCCTGAGCCACCTTGGCCGCCACCTCCTGAGCCACCCTGGCCTCCACCGCCTGAGCCACCCTGGCCGCTACCTCCTGAGCCTCCTTGGCCGCCACCTCCTGATCCACCTTGGCCGCTACCTCCTGAGCCACCTTGGCCGCCACCACCTGAGCCACCACCGCCAGTTCCACCGGTACCTCCAGTGCCACCGGTGCCTCCAGTACCACCGGTTCCGCTACCACCACCTCCTGAGCCACCCTGACCGGGATAGCCGCCTTGACCACCTGAGCCTCCTTGGCCTGGGTAGCCACCGCCCGAGCCACCTTGGCCGGGATAGCCGCCTGAGCCACCTTGGCCGGGGTAGCCTCCTGAGCCACCTTGGCCTGGGTAACCGCCGCCGCCCTGCTGCGGCTGATAGTATTGACGGGACTCGATGTTCGCGCTCGGCTCGATATCGTTTGGATCCCAGAACAGCGGTTCAGCTGAGGTGGATGAGCTTACTGCGAAGGTATGATGTTTTTGTTTTTACGGTGCGGCAAAAACAGAGAGTCGGTCGGTTTAATATTGCCGTGACCGCGGATGCTTGGCTTTTTCTAGTTGGAACTTGGAAATCGCCCGTTTTTACCATTTTAGTTCAGTGATTCTTAGAATGATTTGTTTCGCAATATATTATAAATAATTAGACAGAAGAACTTGAAACATTTCATAAATTGAAAAACGAAAAAGTAACCTTTAGAAACAAAAAAAATTTGTCTAATAAAAATTTAAATTGCTTTTAGATATTTATAAACAGTATTTATTAATTTTTGATTACCGAAGCGACAAAATACAAAAAAGACTATAGTTTAACAATTTTATAAATTATCTGTTAACAAAATTTTTATTAAAGAAAAAACATCTATAAAAGTTTAAACTAATACCCAACAACACTTCCTCTTCGACAACTACGATCTCCGCCAGCGCATATCACCCACCGATACGATCTCCCCTCGCAAAAAATCAATAAAAATCAATCTCTATTCATGCGCAACACAATGCGCCCTCAGCGCGAAAAATACCCAAGACAAACAAAACCAAACGCATCCCGATCTCCCTCCCCCTTAACAAAACCCCCCCCGTTCAAAGCACCAGCTCACGCTGCAAAGCGAGCAACAGAGCCTCGGCAAAAAGCTCCGATCGGCGCGCTTGCCGATCCATTAGCGCGATAATGCGCCGTGTAATACACGCGCGGGGGCCACACTGCTACTCACCGTCGTTTCTGCGAAGCTGCCTCCCCCGGCTCCTCATGGGCCTCCTCGCCTCGGCCAGGGCGAGCAGGCACACCGCTAACGCCAGCACCAGCTTCATCCTGGCTTCTCCTCGCTGATTAAAGTGATTCGCGACACTAGACACGACCGGGACTGAACGAAATAGCCGAAAAATCGGCGACTCTTCTCCGCCGATCGGTTTCTTCTTATCCAGAAAAAAAGTTGAAAAAAAAAATCGCTAAGTATAAGTGTATACTCGGATCTATCGTGCGCAGAGCCAAAGAGTCCGAGAGTGGACTGGTGCTCTCTCGCTGCGCGTGGCTCGTTTCGCGGGCTGAAGATGCGCTGGTCCATCGCTGACCCAGGGCTTACATAGGGCTGCCCCCACCACCTGGGCTCTGCTCTGCTCCTGCCGCCGCGGCGATGCCACGCACCAGGACCCCAATTACGCGCTCGCGCACAGGACTCGCCTCCTCCTCCTCCTCCTCCTCCTCGTCCTCCTCCTCCTTCTTCTTCTTCTCTCTCCTTGCAGGAAGTACGAGAAAGAAGGAGAAAGACAGAGAGAGAGAAGAAGGCGCGCGTTCGCTGGACCGAAAAAAGAGTCCGCGGGGACGCGGGGATATAATGCGTGCATCAGCGGATCGAGGGAGGGGGGAGGGTTTAAGGAGTTATGGGAATTTGAGTGGTTACGCGCGGCCTTCCTTTTTATTTTCGGACGTTATACACGCGCGCCGAAGGTCGACGCGATTACGAGTAATACGAGAGTGAGAGAGAGAGAGAGTTTTCCTATCGCAATGCGAGATAAGAGGACTCTTTCCTTTTGGCGCCGCTCGGGCTGCGTATAGGGTGAAGCTTTGGCGGTGGATAGAACCGGTTGGCTAGATCGGCTGTGGCTGTTATCGTTATGCTAATGGCCGGAGGGTTGACGACGAGGACGCATACGGGGGATATAAAAGTTCGCGGCTCGCCGTTTCTATTTATTCGGCCGAGCGTATTTATTATTTTCTGGAATACGCGCCGGCAGCTGCTGCGCGCATGCGCAATTATCGCGAGCGCGCGCGAGCCGGCTTTTTCTTAGCGGAATTTATGCCGACGTTAATAGTAATGTTTATAGCGGACGAAACTGTAAATAAGCCGCTGAATCGCGGGAGACTATCGGCGGGGAGATTTAGTTCGAAGCCCCCTGGATTCCAGGTACGAGTGCTCGAAGCTGGACGATTGCTGTGATGTGGAATTCATTTTTTGACGGGGATCGGTAATGTCGGGGAGTCTGATTTGATTATTTTAGTCTGGATAGTGTTTTTGCGGAGTTTCTGGAGTATTTTAATAGCGATTAATTAGCGTTATGGGATTGTCGAATAAAAGTATGGATGGCTCAACGTTTTTTAAAGATAAAAAATGTTTTGGCGAGTGTCTTAAAATCTTTGACCAAACGCGAACGCTTCTGTATTACGAATTATACGTTATCGCGCTGAAAAAATCTTGATCCCTATGTTTCCGATGAGTCATTTCCTACGTGAGATGACATCAGTTGATTAAATCTTTTGGTAATTACTATGGTTAGTCAGTACTCTGTATCCGATCGCTACTGTTCTCAGCTAGTCCTTTACCAAAAATACTTAACATTTTTAAAAATAGACTTATCCGTCATTCTCGTACTAATGCGATCATTATCTTTCCTCCGTCGGATTACTTGAAACAAAGTTCCAGAATACGATTCTTAAAAGCTCACCGGACGCTCCAGAATCGAACCATAATTTTCCATAATTTCCAACTTGTTAGTAGGCTTCCTCCGTCCTTTCCACTAATCTAATAAAGCCATAAGAAAAATCCCTTTTCTCCAAAGCCGGTCCCTTGTTCGAATCCTCCTCCTCCCAATTAAAAACCATCATCCTCTCGACATCGCGGCATTATATATACGCGTTGATCGCGTGCTCGTCCCTAATGACTACAGAAAACGTTTCGGATAATGCGTCAAACTACCCTAATTAGCGGAAACTTGACTGACGAGAGGAAAAGATGATACCCGTGCATCCTAGCTTCGAAATTCCAATCGCAGCGAGTTTACGCTGTATACGAAATTCCGGTGCTCGCAGTTTTTTGCCCCGCGGACACTCGAGGTGCGAGAAGATAGCGCTGACGTCAACGGAAGAGGTGGTTACATACAGAGCGTACAGAGACGGACCTTTTTGGCCGATTATAAAGTTCGCATTATCTCATCAGAGCTCCATTAGCCGGCTGAATATTATCATTCATCACGCGAAAATTATTTCGTTTAATGAGCCTAGAAACATTTTCTCGCTCGCGTTTATAAAGTGTAAACGTGCCGCGTTCGATTTCGTGGCATTAGGTCTGTTCCCGAGTCATCGCGGAGTAATTGAGTTTCTGCATTTCATAATGCGCAGGTATGCCGGTTGACGATCCAGAAAAGGCGCAACAAAAGCCGGCCTCGCCTCGTCGAATAAACAAGCCGCGTCCACTTATAACTCTTACTCTTATCCAACTTATTAACGGTATCTTTAATACAGCATTAGCCGCGAGGGAGCAGAACTTCAAAGTTATAAAACATAAAGCGAGCAATAAAGCCAACCGGTCAAAGAATCGTACCTATATACAGGCTAAGGAATGCGCCGGCTCTCAGCGCGAAAATTCAGGCAAAAGAAGAAAAGCGTTAGCGAATTTATCTTCGATCGGAGGAAAAAGCTCGGCATTAACTCGGCGAACGTTACAATGCCGCATTGACAAAAAAAAAAAGTAAAGAAGCGACCCACGCGATAAAGCCGATACTGTCCTGAAATACGTAAAGAGTAAACAGAGTCCCTATCCGTTTCCTCCAGGTGTAAAATAAACTCGCCGCTGATTTTTCTCTTTTTCTCTCTTACTTCGCGCGTGTATACCCACGCCTTTCTGGAGAGGGCCAAAGAGGAGGAATGAAAGAAGGTTAAAAAAAAAAAAGTACGCGGAGAATCACGCGCGCTTCCGAGAAAAATCGGGCGCGCGTCGAATGTGCTCTTAGCACGATAAGCTCGCATCATACTTTCGGCCTTAATTATTCGCGTACTCCTGTGTATACGTACTCTCGATTCCACGCCGTGAAATGTAATACGCTTTGGTGATCGCTTCACGGCTGGCCGTCTAAATTTCTGGAGGTTTTAGAAGCGTCGTGGTTTTGTGATTATTTTTTTTCTTCTCGGTAAGCCGATACGTGCGAGAGCGAGCCTGTTTTTTTATCCGGGGACTGTAAGGTTTGATTGGCCGGGCGTGATGAGATCGGAGCTGATGCGTCCGTTGGCGCTGCGGGAAGACGCGGAGCGAAAATCAGAGCGAGGATCGATCCGGTATTGTTGCTCGGCCTGCTGGGGGTAGATATCTGGAGTAACAATCGGAATGCGAAATTTATTTTTTCTTTTATCTCGCGGAGATCGAGATACTTGACACGATGACACGATGCACTTCTTTGAATGATGTAGTTCTTTCTGGGCTGTATGAGTTTTGCTTATAAATAGACGTTAATGAAGAGCGCGCGCGATACGATCGGCTATTGTTGCGCTCGATTTTAGCGATGAGCAGCGCAAAGTTTATTCTCATCCTATAAAAAATCAATTTTAAAATTCCTCATATTTACAGCATGAAGCCGAGCTCTCAAAAACAATCGCGTCACTCGCAAATTATTTGGAGCATTAATTAAGCCTCGCGCACCGCACCGGGCGGTAACCGCATTTTATCTCGACTTTATCTCCCCGGTATCACTGGGAATTCCGTTACAGCCTTGCGTTCAATACCCGCCGAACAAACGCCGAGAGATAAAAAGCAGAAAAAAAAAGCATAACGCCGAAAACGTCGCTAACTGTTTCCAGCGCCTCGTCCTTAACCACGAATGCATATGCCATTAAATTCCCGAGCATAAGGTCAAGTACGCACTCTCACGTCCTTGCCGGGGCTCTCTCGCCCCCTGCATATAAGCATTCCCTCAATGTAATTACAAATACGAATTATCCTGGCGCAGCTCCTCTAACTGTACAGCCTCTCGCATGACGCTACATTTTTTTCTCGGAGCGCAAACAAAACAGCCGCCCTGTCAGAGATGTTGGATATACTGGCATTGTCCTTGCGAGCGCTCTGGCTTACGTCACGAGGCGGCTCCTGCCGCGGAGTCATCGAACGCGCTGAGAGAGTGCAGCGAACGCTCGTCTTTTTTGGCTCGCGTGCGGAGAGCCGAGCGCCTGATCCAGAGAGCTTGATGGCTTTGAGAAGAGGATTTCTAGCTGACGCCTTTAGCAAGTGTTATATTTTTTTTATTGTTTTTTTTAGGGTGGTAGTTAGGGGAAATTAGTTCGCGTGAGTTTTCAAAGTCTGTGGTTTCGAGATGGATGGCTAAGGGAGGAGGGAAATTACAGTGAGCTAATGGGTGCAATATGCATGCGATTGATTTAATTGATATGACGTAGGGGGATGGTTTCGAGATAGCGGGAGAGGTAAGAGTGCGAGCTGGTTATTGGAGAACGGTAGCGTTCAAGGTTACGGTTACACTTCAGCGGCGACGAGAAGGCGGTGCCGCTGAATACTCCCCGAGCTTTTCTTAAATTCAATTTCTAGAACGTATAATGCCAGGTTGAGAACCGATAATCTTCCAACCTTATTCTCTCCTTCACGCGAATAGTAGACGCGTAAAAGCATAAGAATGCCTCGAGATTTTCGGGCCGATCTGCATATATGCATAAACACAGCTCTCCCCGTGCATACACCTCTTTTAGGCCGGTCAAAAGCCGTTCCCCGAAAACGTCCCTTCGCAATTTCGGGTATTGTGCCATTGACGTATTAGCGAAGCCGGGTACGTGCTCTTTGAAAATAACGCAGGCTCATCTTTCGCGGTAAAAAGCGAGCGCTCACTTACAATGGTCATTATCCTCTCTCGTCTCTCGGCGTCGAAAAAATGCGCACCGCAGCGTCATGCTTGATTTAAAAAAGAAAATCCAAGGGCCAGATTCTATTTTCAATATCATTAAACGCCGCGCGCGCGCGAGCAAAAACAGCTCGCCCTCGTCAAACCCGCCCTTTTAATCAACGAGCAATCCGTGTCTCTCTCTCTCACACTTGGCGTGAAAAAAACGTGCGCGTGCCGCACTCGCAAAAACCAGCTCCTCGCGCGCGCGACCTTCGAGGCTCGTTAAACCGCTTTGTAGCTGGCTTCGGATGTATGTAGGACTCGATTATTCCTCAGGCTCGTAAACTAGCCTACGCGTAGTTTGGTAGTCGGCTCGATTTTCCCTGCAAATTGGTAATAATAAGGCGCTGGGTTCGCGCAGCGCCTATTAAGGATGTGGTTTAACGATGGAGGCGCGAGTCCGCTTTTTAACGACGTGCCGTGTGTGTATATACTACGTAAGCACGTGGCTGGCCGATGATGGATAAGACAGAGGGGACCGAGAGGCTGGCTCTTGTGTATACATCTGCGTGAATTAAGAGCGAGGAGAGGGACATTAACGTGCGTACGTGCGTGACGAGGTATATTGGGGTTGCGATCTTGATTTCGGGGATTAATCATTGGGCTTGACGGTGAGCGGTGAGTGATGAGGATGGGTGGGGGATGGGCTGGGGGATTATGGGTTTTTAACGTGGGATCGGTAAGATCAGAGCTGGATAAGGAATTCAGGGTGGAAAAGAATGTTTGTTTATTACGTTTTAAATAGTTATTGGAGCACTAAACTGGGGGGCGAGTGCTCCTCGATGCAATTACATTAGCATACAAAATAGCCGCTCTATAAAAGCTACTAGCCCGAAACAATCCTCTAGTGAATCACAATTAAGCGAAAGAAACGAACAAAAGCCATTAAGCAATCGGCAACAGCGAACCGATCCCTTAAGAAAAAAAAGAAGCCGATCTCGTGCATCGGCGCCTCAACGTTCATATATATACACATACACACAAGTGCCTTTGGACCTCGGCAAGGCAATTGCGTAATTAATGCGGGATAATCCGTTATCGGCGCGTACAGGCGCGCAAAGTGTCTCTTCTCGTTCGACAGCATCTCGAAGCCGTGTGCGAAAAGCAGCGAGAAGCCGAGGAGCAAAAGAGAGGAGTAAACACGCACTGGCAGCTCGCTGAAGAATTTGGCGAGCGCAATGTTGGCTTCCGAGGGAGCCGGCTTTTTTTGGTTATTGTGTGTGGAGAGGCGAGGTCGAGGTTTTCAGTTGAATTTTTGTTTCGTTTTTTTTTTTGGTAGTGTTTTGGAGATTTTGGAGGGTTTTAATGGGATTATTTAAATTTAGCGATAAATACGTGTGGAGCATTAAAAAGGTTCCGAAATTGCTTGATGCAAATGTTGCATATTCATTGTACGTGATAGGATACCGTTACGGTCAATTTTCAAGTTATTGCAATAACTGCTCTTCAGCAGATTGCATAGTCATTTTAGAGGGCTTTTAAGCCGGTGCCAACGCTAAGGTTTGGAAAAAATTCTGGATCGATTAAAAGCGGATGCCTATACAGTCATTTTTTCAAAGAGGTGAAATTTAATTCTCTTTCTTTATTGAAATAAGCACCTAAAGTTTATTAATTACCCTGAAAATTTATAATGCTTATTCATTTTTAAGGCAAATACAGTTATTGCCAGCTTGTTAAGTAAACTGCTTTATATTACACTTTCCCGTTTCAATAATGCTCTTATTAATGTTTATTGCAAATGAAAAAATACCAAACGAAAAAGGGACATTCGTTTTTTTTTATACCAACTTGTAAGATTGCACTTTCCGTGGAATGTAACCTGTAATTGGTATTGAAGTTTATTGAATCCATACTAGTAATAAATTGAATGGCTTATCTCTAGGTCTACACAATCCGAAGTCTCCCCGAAGCCCAGTTTTATTCGCGCTCTAATGAAATCATGCGCTCTTTTTATCCTGACGAAAAACCAGTTTAAAGCTGCGTGAAACGTACAAAGAACCTCCCAGATAAGAATTTTACTACTCTTACCTACTTCCAGCGAAGCGGCGATCCAGAAAAAAGAAGTACAAGTTCATTAGTTTTCCGTCGTTCACGTTAGGACAACGATCTAAGGATAAAACTCGAATAAATTTCAGCGCGAACGCGGATTATTGCCAAGTGTACGCGGGCATTCGGAAAAATAAAATCGTTTACATGCAAACGCTTCTTTCCGAGATAAGCGCTTCATTTTTCTGTTTGCGCCGGTGATCGTAAAAAATAAAAATGCTCCTCTTGCGCATAAATCGCGGGAGAAAAAAGAAGGCTTAATAGGAGCTTACCAGCTAATAAAGTAAAATGTCCCGCGAGGCGAGCGAGCTTTTATTTAGCAGCGCGAAAATTTTTCGTATTCTCGTACATATTTGTTTCTTTTCTTTCTTTTTTACGGGCGACGTTGCTTCTGAAGTTTTAAGGCCGTTATGACGTCGATGCGACAAATAAAAATGAGGTTTTAGCCTGTAATGCAGCTGCTAATTATACTGTTAAACACTTTATTTATAGACGTAAAAAGACTTGAAAATTCTTTTTTTGTTAAAAAGTAATACTTCACAATATATTTGCTTTTAGTTTCAACAATAAATTGTGAAGATTGCATTAACATGGTCATCGGATGAAAAGACTATTGTACATTGTCCTAATATTTGCTTAATTTAATCGACTAAAATAACAATGAATCTCAAAGGTCGCTCTTCCCGCCTCTTTCAAACACTGTAAAAGACCGTGAGATTATAAACGATCCAAAAATAGAATCATTCCCCAAGCATCCCGAATACATCACAAAAAGACCTTCGCAATCACTTTGCCGCCATAAACAAGCAAAAACCCCCGGCATATAAAAAGAATGCACCCACTCCCAGCCCTCCAAAATAAACCATTAACCCTCATTAATCAAGCCTCCCGGGAAGCGTCCCCGTGATCTCATCCTCTCTCCAAAAAGGCGAGAAAAACCGCCCCGGAATCCCCCAAAACGATCCAACAACGAGGAAAAGAAGACCCCGGGGTCCCGAAAATTTATAGGGCTCGGAACCCCAGCCGGCCAATATCTCGGCTCATCGTCCTTTTTATCGCGCTCGCCAACTCACCCAAAGAAAAAAAAAAGACAATGCAAAGAACCGAAAAGCGAGAAGCGCGCGCGTTCGGCCGGTCTGGCAATAAGGAAGAAGCGGCGCCGTGTCGCTGTTATCGTAAAAACGGTGAGAGAAAGACGCGGAGGCGAAAAAGCAGCGAAACTCCCCGAAAATCCCAGCTCTTCCTGCTCCTTCGTCTCGCAGCGCGTGAGTCACGATAAAGAAACGAATTTTTTTTCGCCGCTCCTCTTCCTTTTTCCCGCGTCTGACTTTGTCGGAGAGCTCGATCGGTTTATAGTGCACGGGGCTACGCGGGCCAAAGCCGTTATGCGCGTCGGCTGGGAAAAAACAGTTATATCCCTAAAAATGCCGGAGTTTTATGCGAATAACTGCAGAAGTCAACTCTGCTCGCGCGCGCTGGGAATTTTTAAACGCACTTACGGTGCATTTCGATCGGTTTAATTTATTCAGCTCGGCCGATAATAATGTTCCGCGATATGTCCCTTTCCGTGCCAAAAAGACCTGGCCGACTCTCGGCAATAATTTTAGACCACATAGCCGCTCATACGACCCGATTCCCCTCGGCTTCTTATCTGTCCCGCGAATCGCGGATGAAACAAGCGCCGAGCGCGCGGGAAAAACAGAGGATCGGTAAGAAAAAGCTGCAGCCGCGGCGAGAGCGAAGTATAGAGCTTTAGGCGAGCTAGCGTCACTCGTGACTCGAATAGCTCGAGGTTTTGCGAGAGAGGATAATATTCTCCCCCTCGGCCTTGGCGGCGATGCTGCCGAGCCGGGAGAGGAGCTCGGTATCGCGACGAATCGCCGGCCGATCGGCGCGCCGCGTGTATTTATATGGCGAGAGCGAGGGGCCTTAAGGCACGGATAGTTTCACGGTAAGCTTGCGAAAATTGAGATGTTATACTTGTTTCGTTCGAAGGGGCCGAGCTCTATAAGGTGTTGATTTGCGGGCTAGGGTGGCAATTTCTGAGTGATTTCACGCGTGATTTACGAGATGCTGCGAGTGTGTATACTTACAATCGCGTAATGTTATAATCGCGCAAAAACGATCGGAAATCGGTACCACTTCAACAGCACCTTCATCTTCAACCCTCCACCTTCTCAAGCACCACTTAATAAAAAAAAACCTGGATCCTCTTTAACCGCAAAACCAAGTCCTTGCCACCTTGCGCAAACATCAAAACTTCATCTCCCGTTTCTCTGGCTCTTCAGTCCCTCTCCGCCAGTTGCATCCTAATCGCGCTCGACAGCGCGAAAAGCCGCTTCGGATGCAAATCGGGCACGCGCGGCGCATAAACGCGGCCCGCGGCGCTCTCTGATTTATGCCGCCCTCTTTGTCATTGGACGCGCGCGCTCGCTTTTTACCCTTGGCCTCCATCTGGCGCGCCGGCCGCTCATATGTGTTTATGATGTATTGCTAGGACAATGGACGAGCTGCACGGCGAGCTTCTTTTTTCGTTTCTCTCGCGCGCTCCGTGGAAGCGTCAGCATGGCTAGGATATGCAAGGCGCGAGCGAATTTTACGAGTGGGATTTACGGGGGGGAGATGGAGATTTGTGGGGCTTTTGGCTGATTGATGCGAGCGCGCAGGTTGAAGGATGCGCGAGCTGGAAGGATCGCAAGGATTCTAAGTGGCTATGTGTGTTGCCTGATGCAGCGGCAGGGAGATAGCGAGATCTTGCCGAGATTGGTGTAATGATGGAGTTTGCTGGAGTATACGAGCGTTTGATTTGTCGTTTAAGGGTTTAGTGTATCTAAGGGAAGATATAGTACGTGCGTAATGGCAACTTTTTAACATCTTTGTCGCCAGAGGTTCTAGTCTATGGCCTATCAGGCCGGAGCTTTAATAGCTCGCGATGGCAACTTTTCAACATCTTTATTGTAGCTTTCGCGTTACTTAATACCAAGTTCCTGCGTTAAAGCGCGCGGAAAATTTATCTTCTTATCCCATACCGTTAATGAAAATTTACTAAGCGTGAAATTAACGGTTCCGCACTCTGCATTAAAATAACAGAGCCCGCTCGTGTCGCTATACATACAGCAAGCCGCGAGAGTGAATCCATCCACGGCCCCCGCCGCTTATCTCAACAATTTTACAATCTCCAGCGCCGCGAGCGCCGTTAAAATCTTCCTCCACATAGTTCGCATATTTTTATCGCCACCCTAAACACGCAAACGCTCTCGCAAGCTCTCCGCATTCCTCGCGCAACTTTTTTACTCACCCACCAGGTACATAACTTTCGTACCCTCGCGGTTCTCTCTCGAGATATATTGATATTTAAATTTGGCGCGCTTGAGAGAGAGAGACTGATTGCCGTATATAGCTGCCCTAAACTGAATCGCCGTGTGAATATTTCGGCCTTCGAGATTCTCCGGTGCTTGCAGCGCTCGCGGCAAGCGCATTTGAAAATCTGATCGGAAAGCCAAGGCTGCGGGAGGAGAGCTGGGATTTACGAGCGTCTGTGTGTCTCCTGCTTGTGTATACGCGCGCATCTACCCCTAAAATCAGAGAAAATCGAAGGAAAAGAATGGGTAACATGGAGCGAGTGGCTGGGTTTTATGGGTCGTGTGTTCGCTGTTGTTTTATGGATATAAAGGGCTTTTTTGGCGAGGAGCGGCTGGAAAAAATTGAATTCGTTTTCGAGTTGATGTAGCACGTGGAAACATCGCGATCGAGCGGCGAGAGAAAAAGTTTAATGCGATTCTGGGTTCGTTGACCGGCGCCTTTTTTTGCACAACTACGCGAGCTCTGGAGGAAAAAAAAATACACGGATATAATAAGATTTTATACCTAAATAAACGTTTCCCTTTGTCAGAGTTAAATAATGGCCGTGTAAAGGAAGAATAAAATGATTTCTAAGAAGTGTCGTATACCAAGGGTCCTTTTTAATGCGGATTAACAGTTGGCCGGCAGGTAGTCTTGTTCGCCACCTTGGGGATTCCCCGAGCGCCCAAAGAACGCGGCTGGAAAGAAATGGCTGGAAAAAAAATATCGAGAAGCTCGATACGTTTAATTATCTTCGTTTGAGCATACATGTAGCGCGATTAAATTGGGGATTTTATTTTTTTGCCTTACGTATTTTTGTATGCTGAGAAAAATTCGTTCATTTTTCTGTCAATTACGGATAATACTTTACATGATCAAACCGTCTATTTAAAAAAGTACGTATTTCTGTATGAATTTCTACAATTCAAACGGAAGTTTCCTCACACATAAACAACCTTCACCTTAAACAACTACAGAACTGGCTCAGGTTTAAAAATACTCTCGGAATCCCGGAGAGCCTGCACCAAAAAAAGAACAACCGACCGAAAGCTCGCTGATGTAAGCGTTCACCCACCTGGTCCTCATTAAACTTCCGATTTATCTCAATTACGCCAATAAATATCCTTATAAAACCCCCCATTCATTCTTTGCTCACAAAGCGCACTCCTTCTCTGGAAACTGCCGATGCCCCCGCGATCGAAACGCAAAACCGCTAAGGTGCATCCACTCCTCGTACCTCAGGCTTCCTCTGCTTATCCTCCCGAGCCTCTGCACAGACAGTCGCGGATAAAGGAAGAAAGCAGCCTCGCCGTGCATACACAGCGCACGATCCGGCGAATACAGAAAAATCTGACCGCGGCAACGGTAAAAACTACGACGAT
Organism: Eupelmus urozonus; assembly: GCA_900480035.1. Taxonomy (NCBI): domain Eukaryota; kingdom Metazoa; phylum Arthropoda; class Insecta; order Hymenoptera; family Eupelmidae; genus Eupelmus; species Eupelmus urozonus. Next base: position 29,235 of record UELX01001306.1, on the reverse strand, counting down.
AAGGCGAGCCAGACGCCTGGGTACCGCTGACCGATACAGAAGAAAAAAGAAGAAAACACGTCGATAACGATTGGAGAGAAAAAAAGAAGGCTGTGTAATTCCCCCCTATGGTGTTTCGAGGAAGCGGGCTCGCTCGATTATGGATATATATGATATATTATAGGTATGTATATCGAGCGTCGTTTTGTCGAACCCATCATTTTGGAGCCCGGTTGCCGGGGCTGAGGTCGATTATGGCATTCCGGTCCTGTGGGCTTTAAGGACGCGAGCTGGCGTGTGTACTTGTATGTGGACGGTTCGCTTTTGACGGGCAGAACGTGCGAAGGAAATTTAGGGGCCTATTCATGTCTGGGAGGCGATTGAGAAGTCGATGCGTGACGGCTTTCGGTTTCGACGGGCTGCATATTTTAGAGCTTTGTTGAGAGTTTTTGGATACTTAATGTATAGGTGCTGAAAGGACGTGAATAAAATTTGCGGAGTAATATACATATAAGCATAAATATTTGTTGAATAAATACTCCAATCTACCTTCAAAATCTCCAGCTTAGAATCTGTCTTTGTATACATAAAATCCACGCGCTTGACCTTCAAAAATATCAGAGGCTCTCGGGTTCGTAATTAGGCTGTTGAAATCAGCTTGATGCGCTTGCGCCTTTCATGACGTAAGGGGCCTGATGGAGATGTGCAATTCCTGTGCTGGGAGTTGCTTCGCGCTTGGAGGAATATAAGGTGTACAATGAAGAAGATCGACCAGTCGGGCAGGCCGATTTTCGAGCCAGAATTGCTTCCTTATTAGAGTGGCGAACGGCCAGGTTCCACTTTTTTTTTCGGGGACTTGTTTTGGCGATGCGCTTTTTCGATTGCTAATTTTTGGGGAATGTTGATTGGGATTGATGCGGGGTAATTTAATTTCAAGGGTGAATGTAAGAAGTCTTGAGGCTGGGTTTTGTTTCTTGAGGTGCTTTGAGTTTATGGGTACTTCGTTACTTGGGGTATACGGTGGCGTAGTAGTAGATCATGGATCGTGACTTTTATGCAGCGTTTCGAGTATCGTATTTTATGCATCCGTTCTAACCATCGCTTTATTAAATCAACAATTTTGAGTTTACGACTGTTTATCAGATATAGTCGGTGAGAACGTTTTTTACGTGATAGATCGTTTCTTTTAAACCTACCGCTATCGTATATCTAAAAGAGAAGCATTTATGTAGTCCAATAATATAACGACCGGTTTTGCAAAAAGGCCGACTGTATATCTTTTCGAGCTCTACGATTAATTATCAAAGTAAAACAAACATAAATGCTACTGGAGCCTTAGAATAAATTGCAGATGCGTTAACTGAAATTGAAGAGGCGCGTACGACGTCTGATCGATCATTTTCCTTACCACTTATAGCTAATAAATAGAGGAAGCAAGCGTCAGTCTGCATTAAATTAAATTACTATAGGCGACAGTAATTTCTTACAGTTCAATTTTTATCCCAATATATATTACTTTTTTCAGTTTTCTAGAAACATCACTCCATTCTGCATTCTCTAATGACTTTCATATTTTTCAAATTATTAATAATCCCCAAAGAAAACCCGGTTTTTCACTTTTCCCAATTAAAGCACGCCAGATGAACCGCTCAGCCAGCAGCCGGCGCTCAAAATAAAAACTACCTTGCCAAGTCACTCCATCATCGGCACTCAATAATTTCTGCTCATCGACGTTCGCCTTCAGGAAGGGCTCGCTCAGCATCCAGCTCATAAAGTCACCGCTCTCCGCAAGAAGAACGAAGAAGAAGAAGAAGAAGAGACCCCGAGGAGTCGGAATTAAGTAGCTCTTTCGAAGTCGCGTCCGTATAGCGCATCCCGGATAATGCACCAAAACCCTCTTCAGTTCAACGATCCGGCCGCCCCCCGCAAATTATTAATGTCGTACACGGCCATAATCGCGTGTAAACACGCGTCGGAGGCCCCCAAAGTCCGGCAGAGATCCGATATTATAAACAGTGACAAAGGCAAAGTTTAAAGACTCGCGCGGCGAGGGGAGAGAAAGAAGGATACGATCGGCCTCACGGCAAACAATTTGTACAGCCTCGCAAATAATCCTGGCGATCGGCTCGCATATTTATGTCGACTTTTTCTACGAAAGCGCGCGAGCGGCCCTTTTTCTTCCCTTTTTACGAGGATCGCCGAGGCCTTTTTTTTTTAGCTCCGAGGCTCTTATCCCTTTTCTCTGGCGGGCTGCTTCTTCTGGGCCTTTTTTGCTTTGGAGGCTCGGTTAATCTATTTCTTTCCTTGAGAGAGCTTCTTCCTTTTCGTTTCCTGCTTCTCCTGGCTGCTATTTTTGAGAAGCCCGAGAGCTGGAGTTTATCACGAGTTTAGCGTTTGAATGGCCACTGGAATTTTTTCCGAGGCGTTTGATGTAATGACTGTGTTTAAATCTGTAAGCAAAAATTTTGTGTTTAGGGTATGGAGGTTGTCGTAAGTATTTTTTGTTTACACCAGCAATGACTTAATACACTAGGATTGATAATAATTACGTATTTGTATCTCAACATTACCTCTTTTAGAGCAATACCCAGAGAAACCGTAGAAAGAAAAACGTTATTATAAGGTACAAAAATACCGATTGATGAATGACCAGGCGAATATTTTAAAATCCCCCGAACGAATTAATTACCTCCCCGCGTTATTATGCATAAAGCAGTGCCGGCCAAACTTCGATTTTTCATAACATTTTTAATCTGCCGTAATACATTATACGCCGGTTAATGTAATCAGATTATGTCACAACTGACTGACGCGCCTACACGTTTTCGTTGATTAATGGCGCAAAAATTGCGATTTTATCCAAAGATACGAACCCGAGCCCCATGCGAAGCTCCGCGTCACTTATTACACGAGGGCCCCGATAAAACCTCGGGAAGCGCACTTGCTAAGTAACCAAGACGGATAAGCAGTGTGCATCGCTCTGGCCCTTACAGGGCCCCGCGTTTTAATTCAGGCGTGATTTTTTCGAGCGTCATCGATCACGATTGGATACGTTCGCGCAGGGTAGAATTGAAACGTACGTCGAGGGGCAGGTCCGGCTTGATAAATAGCATCTTTCGTTTGCTGTCTATTAATAGGCGCGAGATGTAACGTCTTGATAAAGATGTGCGTGTAATATTGCAGAGATATGCGGCAATTAATCAGCTAAGAAGCTTCTTAGTATCTCGCTCCCTTGCCGATATCTTTTCCACTCGTCCAATCCTCATCTCCCTACACCGTCCGCGTCTAATACAGACGCGCAAACATGACTAAGGTAGCAGCACAACCAAAAGCGAAAAAAAAGAAAGCCCTCAACGACGTCGTCCCTCTGTATCTATCCCAGCTCATCTCTCTCTCTCTCTCCTTTTCTGCTTGCGTATATACAAGCCCTCTCTCGCAGCCTTCCTCTCGTTCGTTTCCACGTGCCCGCGCTCGCCTTTTTTTCACTGTGAAGCAGCTCGAGAATGAGAAAGAGAGAGAGAGAGAGGGAGACGCGTGCGGGCCGCGAACCCCCAATCCGGTCTTTTGGGCCGAGAGCGAGAGGAATGCGCGTCGAGCTGTGCGCGCTCGAGGGGGAAGCCAGCAAGCGCGAGAGCAAAATAAGAAGGTGAAGAGGAGAAGGAGCCAGAGAGCGCGTGTGTACCGAGCGGATGTGTGTATGCGCTGAGAGGGAGAGAGGCGAGGACGCGCGGCATCGTAAATTTTGCGGGCGCTTGATTAGGAATCGAGAGGATTTATTAGAAGTTATCCGCTCTGGGGGCTGGTGCGCTTTTGTGCTGGGGAAATTTTGCTGCGAGGATTGGGTATTGTTGGCTGCTTTGTTTTTTGCTGTATTGGTTTGCCGTGATGGGATAGTTGTAATTATAAGGCTTGTGCGTGGATGCAGATGTGTGGGGTATGTGGGCAGCGGACGGTTCAATTTATGCAGCAATGCGTGAATGTAAGCGTTCGAATACTTGGATGATTGCGAGAAACCGATGTTGAGATCAAAGACCTGTGCGTTAATTCACCATGACTTTCAATACCTTATCGGTAATCCCTCGATCCAGATAGTTTCCAAGTCACGTGTCTTTCAATGGGTAGAGGAAATCCGTTGATCAATTGATTTGTAATTCAAATAAACAAATCCAAAAATCGTAAAACTCGAAAGCCGTTAAGTAGCCATGTACACGCCTACCAGAAACAAAGGGAATAAATTCCACCATTTTATTCCCTGAAAATCCTATTACACGCTAGGATCGCATAAACATTACACAAATACCTCCACCACACCGTACTTTTAACAAAACTCACGACGGCAAGATCCTTGCAGCGGCTCCCCCATTATACAGCCAGACGGCTTTGGCCGCTAACGGCTCTTCTCTCGCCAGAAATCAGATTCGCGATCGGAGAAAGAGAGAGAGAGAGAGAAGGACGTTACACGAGGAAGTGAAGCTGGCTCAGGCGTAGGATCCTGTGGACGTCTTGTCTCTTGTGCAGAGTTACAGTCGGCTCGTCTAAGCGGTTTGTACGCTGCACCTGACGGTCGCCAGCCGATAGGGGAGAGACATCTTCGGTTTGCTTAACGGCTCGGAGCTGATCTGATAAGAGGCTCCATTGGGCCTTGATGCGGTAGCGGCTATTGACCAGTGACGAGGCTACTGGGCCCGTCATGAGATTCGAGATCGAGCCTCGATATTTGCATGGTTTTTTTTGTTGCAGCTAGTGATTGCAGTGTCGATAGAGCGAGTTGTGGCTTTTAGATGTTGTAACAGGATAATAAAAAATTTCGTACCTTATAAATTTGAAGAAATTGAATATTGTTTACATTTACAAATATATACATTGGCCTGAAAAAAAAACAGTTGAATTAGTACCATGAATCAGGAAAATATATTTTTATTTGGTTTCTGAATAAAACTTTTGGTTGAGACTGTAGGGCAGTAACTCTCTGAACATTTTTACTCGAGGAGTGCTCCGAGAGGCCCGGTAGGCTTGCAAGAGGTGGTTTTAATTGACGAAATTTATGGCGACTCCTCTGGAAGATATCAATTTAGCGAACGTTTTCGGTTTGCTTTATGCTTATGCGTGTGGGCTCTCGTGATTGGTTTTTCAATATTTTGGAGAGATGCTTCATTGAGAATCGACAGAAATTGATAATAAAATTTAAAGAATTTTTTCAATTCTAAATACTGCAGAAAGTACCGTTGGCGGAAAATAAATTTTGCAAATATGGTTTGAAATTAAATTAAAATATATGTTAAGTTACCTCAGTATGTAAATATTACTAAAAAAAATATGGATAGAATTGTATGAATTAAATGCTTGAACCTTTTTCAAATGTGCTTTTTGAAGTAGTTGATCAATCACAAGTTATGAAAGCATTAAAAGATAACGTACGTATAAAAATTATTAATTATAAAATCGTATGTTCCATTTATTTTCAATAAAGAATGATAATTTTCATTCTCAATAAAGAAAGTGCATTGACTCTTCAGCGATAAAACCTTAAAGCAGGACTCGCTTCAAGACCAAAGAGGAAAGCTTGCGGTGCGATATGTCGAATGTAATATATGTTAATTAAGGTAATGGCTCTTAAGGCACTAATGATGTAAGATTCGTAATTTATCAACATGTCCACAATTTATGCAACCCCTGTAAATTTACGGTAACTACAAAAGTTGTAGCGGTATTGTGCATTCTTGAACTTTTCGTAATTTTTGTAGTATACAGTTGTTTTTATTTAAAATTTTGACTTTGGTTGAAACATGTTATTGGTAGAAATAAACTCTACCTGTTATATATGTATATATAAATATTAATATTACAATTCATTCGACGTAGATATATTTAAATATAAAATTTATATCATTTTTATACCAGCAATATAACCGTATAAATATAGGTGTAGATACAAAGATCTAACATAAAATAATATTTAGTTAAATAATTGTTAAAAATAATAATCAATAAGGATTGGTATATTATTTTAATTATTATTAGCGCTGCTTGATGAAAGCCATTTTTAAACTATCCAACGACGATATTTAATTGTTCAGAGTATACATAGTAGGTACATGTTAACCTACTGTGAGTAGCATCATATAATATGAAAAAGACGTACTGATTATCTGAAAATAATAACGTTTTTGTTATATTTGGACTATGATTATACTCAAAAAATTGTATATTTTTGAAAGTATTTCGTTATTTACTGATGCAAATCTTTCATGACCAATAGGGAAAAATCCATAGGCTGTACAATAAAATGGCCTCTGAGAGTTCATAATAATCATTTGAAGATAAAATCTTAATTTGTAATCCTTTTTTGTCCATTTACAATTATATATAGAGTTTGCTACATTACTTGTCTATTATAAAATATAATTTTAAGTCAATTAAAATAAAAAGTAATAATTTTAATAAAAACGCACCTGTTCTGTTAAATTTTCTGCAAAAATACAGTAAAATATTATCTGAAAAAATAAGATTATAACCATAATTGCATAAAGTGCTGTTTCGGCATAATCTCCTTTTATGAGCATCTAAAATTTTGTTTAAATTTCAGTATCTTATATGATGATTTTCTATTTCCTAAAAAATATACAAAATATACCTCTCTAAATTCAAAAACATTAACGCAAATATTCATCGCCGATAGTACCATTGTCGTCAAAATAACTGGACTGAATATATACTCAATCAGTTTGCAAATTCTAAGAAATATTCCATTAAAAAATATATTTAATAATATATTATAATATTTTTATCTTTAATAACTTATTTAATTAACAATTTGTATACCTTAAAAGCCCTTGATGCCTTTTTATAAAAATAATTACGTTTTCTTTCAAATAGCTGTCAACATTTTCGTGGTCTATTAAACTTTTTATATCATACTGTAATATCTACAATAATAATTTAGTTTATGTAGACCATGCCAAATACTTGCATATAACTTTATAAAAATTACCTCAAATTGTAAAGAAGTATGAGTAGTTAATTGTGCAAATAAAGCATCACAGTTTACCCAAAACAGAGCGGATACCAAAAGCACACACTGTTCTTCGACAAGTATGGAAAAATATGCGGGTATAGAATTGATATCAAAAGGATACCATAAAAGAAAAATCCTTTTCGAAAAGTCATAAGAATTATTAGTGGTTTCTTGGACGTAGTACTGGGAAACAAAATGGCTAAAATTGTATAATATATCCACGTAAAAATCGCATCATAATATGATTTACATAACTTCTATTTATTAAAAATCTTCATAGAAATAGAAATAAGATTCTTTTGAATATAAAAACTATTTCTTTATGTAAATATATTTTAAACAGTATGTCAGCAACTTAGAATTTACCGAATTCACCTACTCACTGGAGAGGTGGTAAACAAAAAGCAGCAACACCACTAATCATGATACCCAGATAACATCTACAAAATGTAAGTGTTTTTTGAGCTTTGTTGAAAATAAAAATACTGCATTGTTGGTTTGGGTGGTATTTTTCCCAAAAGCTTGATATTTCATCGAATATCATTTGTATATATTCAATGGCACTCACCATTCCAAAACCCTAAAATTATATTTTTATTTTATTTTATTTTTGAAAAGAATCATTAATTAACATAAATTTACATACCTTGCTAATGCATAATATGTTTGAAAAAAATTCACTGCAAATACGTGTTGTTAGATGCTTATCACGGTGTAGTGTATCTCTTATAAATAAAAGTTCCAAAATCGCAATTATAATTCCGAAAATATTTGCCAAAAATATTGGTAATTTTTGTATGAACGTTGATCTTTTAACTTTCTTTTGATCATTCAAATTGAATTTCAAACCGATGTACGATAATATTTTTATGTTCAAGCCCAAATATTTTTCAATACTTTCATTGTTTGATAAATTTTTGCCTATATAAAAAAATGTATAAATTTAATTTTTAAAAATTTATATTTTTCTATTTCTTTTTTTAAATATTATTATGGTATAGAAACATATTAGAATCAAGATAATTGTTTAATTTTATTCATATTTCATATTTGAACTTTAATTTGTTTATTATGTAACTATCAGTTTTGAGCGTTATATTTTACTTTAAGTACTAATATTACCTATGCTTTTAATCTTCATCTTGTGTTGGTTCAATGAATACTGTCGACAAGCTCCTGCTTAACCCTTACATTGCTAGGTATGAACTGCATATTTCATGGTATTCGTATGCACCTGCTTATTATCAGATACACTTCTTCTTTTCTCTTCATTTTCTTTATTGTTGCGCTTAGTCTTTTCCTACCAGAGGTGTTTCTCGTAAATTATTCTTGACCTACGTGGACGTGCATTTTTTTTTACGCTATAAAATATTTAATTCAGTGCTCACGATGTTGGATGATGTCGCATAAATGTATATGCTATATTCGTACTATAGAGTTCAAGAACAACGGAATAAACTGAAATTCCTAGCTATAATATATTTAATTAAGAAAAATTTAAAAATATTCAACAATCGTTTTTAAAAAGAGGATACTATATGACAATTTTGCCATCTAATGAAATTCCTGGGTGATATATGCATATACATACATACAATTATATTTTTGAACGCTATAGAAATAAACTAATAAAATATTAGATAGACTTCAATTTTTTTATTTTATTTTTATCATGTTTCTATTTCATTATCTGAACTTCATATTATACTAATTTTTTTTACTTGTAATATACTTAGGTATCTAATATTTTTACATATTAAAATTTTTATGGAATAATTATTATTATTTATACAAATTTTAAAGTATATCGTCTTTAAAATTTAAATCTTATATATTTTTATAAAATTAAAATAATCTTTTCTTAAGATTCAAAATGTTAGTACATAGAATATAAGAAAATAAAATATGGTTTTCATCTGTTAATTTTCTTTTTATATTGTAGAAAAGTCAACTCATAGTTTGTAACATCATATAATATGAAAAAGATGTACTAATAATCTAAAAAATAATTATTTAGTATAAAATATTCATTTTTATACTGAGTATATAGGTTCATGCAGCTTTATTACTTACAGATGCAAATTGTGCGTGACCAATAGGAAAGAATCCATAAGCTGTACAGCAAAAAGGTTTTTGAGATTTCATAATAATCATTTGCAGATAAAATCTTAATTTAGGATTTTTATCTGTCCATTTACAATCATATACAGAATCGGCTATTGAACTGGTCTGTTTAAGAATTGTTAAGTCGAATTATACATTTGAGATTAATTGTCATGTATATGATACTATACCTCTTTTGTTAAAGTTTCTGCAAAAATACAATAAAATACAACCTGAAAAAGTACGATTAATATAAGAATTATATAAAGTATTGTTTCAGCATGATGTCCTTCCGAAATCATCTAAAAAAATAAGTAATGTTAAGAATTTCGGCTTAATTAAAAAAAAAGGTAAGAATTACCTCTTGAACTTCAAAAACGTTAACACAAATGTTTAATGCTGATAGTATCATAGTTGTAAAAATAACGGGACTAAACGCATCCTCAATAAGTTTACATATCCTCGTAAAAAATTGATACATTTATTAACAGTAATTGTTTATGTCATTATGCATAAGTTATTACTAAAATGTACAAATACCTTAATAAACCTTGATGTCTCCTTAAAAAAATGATAATTTTCTCCTTTGAACGATTCTGAAGATCTTTACAATCCATCGAAGATTTCAAGTCGTATTGTAATATCTGAATAACATAAATGTATTATACACCAAAAGTGTTAAAACAAACTATTTTGCTTTACTTTCTTGTTTTATTTTGTCTAGCAGTATGACTTTTAGTTCAGTATATACATGCAAAATAATATAAAAAAGCATGCTTTTAACACTATGTGTAAATATTTAATTAGATATTTGTGTGGAAAATTTTATTTACTTTTAATATTTATGTACCTTTAATTGTAAACATGTATGAGTTATTAATTGAGCGAACAAAGTATCGCAGCTAACCCAAAACATTGCTGATACTAAAAGTAGATATTCTTCTCCGAAAAGAACAGAGAAATAAGTAGGAGCACAGTTAATTTCAAAGGGATACATCATTAAGAAAACTCTTTTTGTATAATCGTAAGTGTAATTTGTTGATTCTCGTGCAATATACTGTGATATATAATTTCTAAAATACCAAATTTAATTTTGTACTATTGAGTCAGTTATAAATAAGGCCAATATTTTTCTGTTTAATAAAAACCATAAATTGAAAACTTTAAAATATTTAAAAAAAATAACATACTTTATGTTTACACAATATAATTTATAATAGTTATAATTATACTGCATACGCATTAATTAAATTTTAAACAATTATCGGAGGTTAATTGAATTTATTGTTCGCTCCAAAGTAGTTTTTGGATAGGAATAATGACTCTGTTGATCTCCGCGAACCAAAGTTTATTTTTATTGCCGACGTTTCGGATGTGTTTTTTGTGTAACGTTCCTTTTTAAGGCATTTGCAATAAACTATTTAGTTATTGAGGATTAACATCGTCAAAAAAATTTTTTGGAGCTATTATCGTTAAAATATTATTACCTACTCACTGAATTGGTGGTAAACCAAAAGCAAAAACACCGCTTATTGTAACGCCAAGATAACATCTACAAAAGGAAAGTGTTTTTTGTGCTGTATTCAAAATTTCATTACAACATTTTTTATTTGGTCGATACTTTTCCCAAAGAATTGATATTTCATAAAGTATTGCTTGTAAACTGTCAATAGCATTTGCCATTCGAAATCCCTATAATTTAAAAAAGTTTTGTTAGTTTTGTAAACTTCTTATTTATGGATCTTCGGTATTATTTTTAATAAAAGGTTTGAATTTTTACAGATTTTTTAAAAAGATGAATTGCTTATGATAATACAAGTACCTTACTGATACATAGTACATTTGAAAATAATTCACTACAAATTTGTGTCGTAAGTTGTGTACTGTAAGTTAGTGAATTTCGTATAAATAAAACTTGTAAGACTACAAAGGAGATCCCCAATATATTTGTCATAAAAATTGGTAATCTTTGTAATAATTTGGATCTTTTAACTATTCTGTTGTCACTCAAATTAAACTTCAAGCCAATAAATGATAGCATTTTTAAATTCAAGCCCAAATATTGGTCAATAGTTTTGTCATCTAATCGATCATAATCTATTTTAAAGAAAAAGAAAATATACCATAAAAGAATACGTTTACTAATACATTTTTACCCACAGTTTGTAAACCATTAAAATTAATCATCTTATATTTTAATAAATTCTTAAAAACACAAGAACCGTAAACAAGTTGTAACATTCATATTAAAAAAGAACAATGTTGATTAATCGATTTATTACATTTAACTGAGATTAATAATTTTCAATTTTAACTAGTTTTATATTCCATAAAATACTAAATTTCTGAGTCTTTCAAGAAGAAAACTTCACTTACTCTCGATCTTCATCTTGCGTTAGTTCAACGAATACTGTCGATACGCTCCTGCTTAACCCTTAGATCGCTGGTTATATACTAAATATTTAATAAAGTTCTGACATACCTGCTTATTACCGGATTCACGTACGCACATGGTTTTCGTGTTCTTTCTTCTTTTCGTACTTTATTTCTTACTGTGTTTCTCTTATATACTCTAGTACATATTTCTTTTTTTTATACCGCAAGTGCCCGTAAGCATGCATTTCTCTCTCAATGCAGAAATATTTTATTCAGAATCCATGGTATTCAACGATCTAGCGATAAGTTTTTTTTTATGTTAGAGAGAATAAAGAGGTGAAACTTTAGTTATTACTTTTGTCTTGAAACTTGGTGATGGACCTGCGTGTGTAGATAAAATCCTTATTATGAAAAAGTCGAAACTTTTTTTATAAATAATTTCAATATTTGTTGAGAATTTCTCAATAAAATAACTCAAGACTTGCATTACTGATGTCGATAGTCGAAACAGTAATAACATGTACTTACAGTTTTATTTCAAAAGTAGATATAATAACTATATTATAATTTAAATAAAATTAATTCAACAATTAGTATTTCTGAGTATAAAATATAATTTCTGTTTAAATAAAAATAATTTTTTTTTGAAGACACATTACCTTAGCACCGTAAGTATTGCTATCGAGTCATCGATATTCATCACAATCCATTTGTCCACGAATTCTTCTCAATTCCTATTGTCTTATCCCTAATGAATATTTAATAGGTCGAAGCACAATTGTTGGTCAGATTCGCAATTGTTGCCGCCTATCGTTTTTCTATTTCTTTCGTCCTTTCTCTCGAGACCGCTATGCGTCTTCCTCGCGCTTCGGTGCGCGCATTTTCCCTTTCCTCATCCATCATTGATGCCCGCATGGGCATCGTGTGTTTCTTTATTTTCGCGACATTGTGCGCGAGTTGTCGCTAGCTCCCTGAAATATTTTATTCAATGCAAGAGACGCAATGTAGCGCCGAGTACATTTCTTTGGGCGGCGCGCAAGACTGAACAAAGGGGTGAGTCTTACAGCGCGGCGAGTTTTTTTTCGACAGCGGGACGAAAATACACCTCCGCAAAACACTGGAACAAGTTCGCGAGCGATACGCGCGATACTCCCCGCGCGGTAATGTATGATGCTATGCCGTATAAGGGATTACTGTCTGGGAAAAGAAGAAAAATACTCGAACAATATCCCAGAGAAAGAAATGTATTATAATGCCTGAACTTTTCTTTTGTTATTATTAAGTTTTTATTCGGTTCTGAATTTTACATTTCCTCAGTACAACAAATTCTCAAAATAGATATATTTTTGTATAGTATCAAAATAAATAACGTTATGTTTTGTCAAGTAGAAAAACGTATTCATTGATTAACATATTAAAATAAATTATTATTAGATATTTAGTAATTAGGTATAGTAATAGTAGAATATATATTATTTTCTTCCAATATCCAACTTATGGTTTGTAGCATCATATAGTACGAGTAAGACGTACTCATGACCTAAAACATAATATTTTTTATTATTGATTTACATTAATAAATAATATTTTTTAACTTACTGAGGCCAACTGTTTAAAGCCAATTGAAACAAATCCATATGCAGTACAATAAAAAGGCTTTTGCGATTTAATGATCATCATTTAAAGATAAAATCGTAACTTATAATTTGTTTCGATTCAATGACAGTTATAGATTGAGTTGGCTATTAAACTTGTAAGAAAAAAGTTTTTTTACATATAAAAGAAAAATTTTGTTTAACATATTCATTATAATACCCGGTCAGATAAAAGTTCTGCGAACAAACAGTAAAATAATATCGAAAAGAATACAATCATTGAGAGAATAAAGTAAAGTGCGGTTTTTGCATAGTCTTCTTTTAAAACCATCTATGAAAGCAAATAAAAATATGATAAAATTATAGTATTATAATTAAATTTTCCTCATAATAATACTTATATAGATACTCTTCTAACTTCAAATACTTAGATTGTCAAATCATCTTTTGAAAGTTCATAACTCATCGTCAAAGTAAAATATTTTTACACACATTGACGAGCGAAAGACACTTTATTAACTCCATTATTCGATTATTATTAGAATAAAAAATACTTAAACAATATCGCAGAGAAAGAAATGTATTATAATGCCTGATCTTTTCTTTTTTTATTACTATGTTTTTATTTGATTTTACATTTTATTTAGTACAGGTAATTCTCAAAATAGATATTTTATAGTATTATAATGAATATCGCTATGTTTCATCAAGTAGAAAAAGGCACCCATTTTGTTTTATATATTAAAATAGATTATTATTTCGTATTTGGATCTTAGATATAATAATAGTAGCTACTATTATTATACCTAAAAGAAACTTTTAGAATATTATTTTTTCCAATGTCTAACTTATGGTTTGTAGCATCATATAGTACGAGTATGTCGTACCTATTACCTAAAAAATTACATTTTTTATTATAAGTTTATATTAATAAATAATATTTTCTAACTTACTGAGGCCAATTGTTTAATGCCAATTGAAAAAAATCCATAAGCAGTACAATAAAAAGGCTTTTGCGATTTAACGATCATCATTTGAAGATAAAATCGTAACTTATAATTTGCTTCGGTCCATTTACAATTGTAGATTGAGTTGGCTATTAAGCTTGACTGTTAATTAAGAAAAAAGTTTTTGCACATATAAAAAAAAATTTTTTATAACATATTCATACAATACCTGGTGAGATAAAAGTTCTGCAAATAAACAGTAAAATACTACAGAAAAAAATATAGTCATTGCGAAAATAACATAAATTGCTGCTTCTGCATAGTTTTGTTTTAAAACCATCTATAAAAGCAAATAATTATATAATAAAAGTGTGGTACCATAGGTGATTTAATTTTCCTCTAAATAATACTTATACATACTCTTTTAACTTCAAATAAGTTAATGCAAATATTCGCGGCTATTAATACCATAGTTGAAAATATGACTGGACTAAACATCTCTTTAATCAGCTTGCAAATTCTAATAATTGTACGTAATTGGAATTATCAAAACTTTACCGAGATAAAATATGTTAAATATTAGTACCTTAGAAGTTCACGATGCCTTTTTACAAAGATAATAACTTTGTCTTTTAAATAATTGTTAGTATTTTCATCATAGATTAAAGTTTTGATGTCATTCTGCAAAATCTAAAATTATTATTTTTTTTTATTTTTAATTTTACAATATTTACTTTTATTAATTAAGTTTACTGATAAAATTTTACCTGAAATTGTATAGATGCGTGTGTTATAAATTGAGCAAATAAAGTGTCACAACAGACCCAAGCTATACCTGACATAATAAACAGATATTCTTCTATAAGAAGAATTGAGAAATAAATTGATGCCCGGTTTACTTCGAAAGGATACATAAAGAGAAAAACTCTCTTAGAATAATCAAAAGTATTATTTGTTGCATCTTTGAAAAAATATTGAAATAAAATATTTCTAGAAGTTGATATATTTATGAAAGGTTTTAGGATTTAAATAAACAAGAATCATTAGTATACATTGAGTATAAAATGTTCCAAAATCTTCGTTTAATTTTATACAAAATTTATATACTTACATACTTTTTAAATTCAAGAATTGTAATATTTCAAAACTATACTCACTGAAGTGGTGACAGCCCGAAGCTAGCAAGAGTACCCAACATAATACCAAGATAAATTTTGCAAAAGGAAAGAATATTTTCAGCTCGACTTAATATTTGAAAACTAACTTCTTGACTTGGACGGTATTTTTTCCAAAATAGTGATAATTCATTTAGCAGTTTCTGTATATTCTTAACAGATGTTGCTATACGAAAGTTCTAATATTACAATATTAAATAATTTCATTTTTATCTCCAATTTACAAGTTGTATAACAAACTTTACCTTGCAAACGCCCAATACATTAGATAATAATTGACAACAAGTTTGTACTGCTAAATCGATATCTTGTGTTAATGTGTATCGTATACATAATATCTGTAAGTACACAGCAAAGGTTCCTAAAGCAATTATCAGTAAAATTGACAGTTTTTTCAGAAATCTGGATTTGTAGATCAACCTGTCATCCTTTATTTTGAATTCCAACCCAATGAATGATAACATTTTAAGATTGAACCCAATGTATTTATCAATGCCTACGTCGTCTGGTAAAAACTGTTCTAGTTAAAAAAAGCACATGAAATCTTTATTGTCACTTTGTTATATTCAAAATAAATACAAAATTATTATTTATATGAATTTCTAAAGTAAAAAATTTAATAAAAAGGATTAAGACAAATAAAATATTTAACCCTAACCCACCCTTCATCGTCATCTTGCTCGACTAGGATCAGTACTGACGACAAGTTTCTCTATAACCTTACTATCACATTACGAGTGCATATTAAATAAGGTTCGAATCCATGCATGCACCTGCTTATTACTTACTACATTGTCTCTTATTTCATACTTTTTTTATCGTCCGCTCTTAGGGTTTCGTTCGAGTGGATATCCAGTCTTTTTTCCCCTGTAATTGGTATCTATAGGCATGCGCATTTTCTGCAATATTTTATTCAGCAACCGCAAAAATTCACGTACACTGGGTGTAAGTGAACGTTTTTTTCTGTAGAGTATACCTCTTTTGGATTCAGTATTGTTGCACAAGTCTTACAATAATGTTTAATACTGTTTACGAGGAAAATCGAAGTATTAAAAAACTTTTTTGAGAATATACAAATCGTTTCCAAAAATTTTATTAAGATGCAAGTTTTAATTGAACATATAAATACATTTTCTGAAAATATAATGTCTTAAAAATTATAAGCTTCGGTAAACTAATCTGAAGACAGTCGTGGCTGAATCTCTTCAATAATCATAATAGTTTTATTGCATACTTAGTTTGTCAAATCATCTTCTGAAAGTTAAAAACTCATTCTCGAAGCAAAATATTTTTACACGCATTGACGAGTGAAAAGACACTTCATTAACTCGATTATTCAAGCCAAAGTGTCAAAGCGGCAACTTTACCCCTCGACGCAAAAATCGTAGAATGCAATCTATATTCAAATATATTCAAATAAATCTTCCCGGCGCGTATCGCGGTATTAAGGTTGCACGCTTCCACATCGCCTCAGCGAACAATCGAGCCCGCTAATTTCTCAACGCGACAGAAATCCCCTCGCAGTCCTAAAAAAGTGAGGTGCGCGAAAAATTAAAATCTCCTCTCTCGCCAATTATACACGCCAGAGAGGAGGCTCGAATCCGGCCGCGCGCGAAAAGATTTAGGCGTCCGAAAAATGAGCCTTGCGGTCACTACTCCCGCGTCTGAATGCGCGTGTTATGTATGTGTATGCACGCGGCAAGGCTGGAGGATCAACGCGCTGCTGTTGGTGAAAGAAAAATGAGATGCGCGATGCGCTGGGTTGTGAGAAAAATAATGTTTTTGGAGGATCGATTTAGAGTGTGTTTGGTACGTTGTTTGTGTACTTTTTTTATGTGTTTAATATATGAGATAAATTGAAATTTTAAAGGAGGAGGCAAATGTGTCAAAAAAATGATGTGTACAAAACGTGCAACGTGAATAATAAAAATTGTTGTTTTTTTTACAAAAGATTTTAAAATGTATGTGTCATTTAATTCGGAATGTCTGTAAAATGCGGAAGTCAGGATTACATACACAGTATAAATGAAATCCGGATTAAATACGTAAGGTGAAAAACCTTGTTAAGCATAAGCGTAGCAAATTGAAAGTAAATCTGACCAACGGTATTTAAGTAATCATCAGCTCCAGTTTATCAGTTTAAAAATGATACTCGCAGATAAGCGCATTTAAATTTTGCACGCCTCATTAGACTTGCCGCGCCTGATTATTGTAAAAAAATCAATGTTTGAAAATATTATAGTATTGAATTTTTCTAACACCGTTCATCACTACCCCATAATTCATTCTTAAAATTGCAGCATCAAATTACCGACAACTTATTTTCAAAAATTATTTCTCGCAAATTACTAAAACGTAGTCAAAAACATATCTTCTACAACTATGATTAAACCTCAGCTCTACATCCCTCGATCCTAATTCCCAATTCAAAGTGTGGCAAAGAGCGACTTCCTACCGCGACACGCCCTTGTCAACTATTAATTTCGCACGCGTGACAAGGACGCGCGTAAGTCCATGAAGGATAACTCGGCAGCGCGAAATTATATTCCAGGACAGCCGTTATACGCTAAGCTAAACTTGAAAAGTTGCAAGTGCGCTCTCTACCTGCAGGGTGCGACGCGCTTTTATGCAAATGAGCTGGGCTTGCTCCTTTTTCAAAGCCCATTAATGTAAGTGTCGGCGCGATGCGGGTAATGAAAAAGCGAAGATCAGGCTCAAGAGAAATTAAGAGAATTAATAATGACGATCGTTTGAGCTGGGCGTTTTTCAGTTGTGATTTGCTGATAGAGAAACTTGCTGCAGTTTTTTTTTTTTAATTATTTTATTTTATTGTCATTTTTCTTTTTTGAGGAATTTAGCTGGGTTGTGTTGATTTGTAGAACTGGTGCTTTATTTGTAGAATTTTTTAATTCGAAATACCTGATTCAGTTGGTGTTAGATTATATCTAATTATGCTTAATTAGAAGATGAAAGTAATTTAATGTTGACTAATTTTTGTTCAAGCTGGGACTAAAGAGGCATGAAACGAAGTTTACTCAAATTACCGAGTGTTTTATCCTTTGATTCTCGTGAAGGTTTCGAGGATCTCTCAGAGATGTCGCTGGAAATCGCACTGGTCAGGTAAAAACCGACTGTGTTTAAAAGTGAAAGACGATTTTTGTAGATCACTTTTTTATGTCTTATAAGGATTCAAATGTATTTTTATTATTTTTTACTTATGTAAATTATTTCACCAAAGTTTTACAGATTTTTTCATTTTAATATTAATTTTTTTGTTTAAATTTCAGGCCAAAAAATCTGGAATACCTTAATTTGATGACCAAAGGTAACAATGAACGGATAATGTACCGACGTGGCTGTGAACGATTTTATCGATTAAATATATCGTTTAACTTAGCGATCGTCCAATCGAACTGAGAATCCTAAACTTTCATGCTGCATGAAAGTTTGTATTAAAAAGTGAAAATTAGAATGCATACTTTCTCGATCAGCGCTGTACACCAAACATATCTCTTCATTTTTCATGACACCCCTGAGAAATTTGTTTTTCTTACTCATTAGAATTTACAGTTGTTTAGATAACAGTTATATAGTCGTTATTAGCATCGATTTGCTAATTTATATGTGTATGACTAATGAGTTTATCCCGCACTCTAAACAGCCCAGAAGCACGTAAAATTCATTTATATCTAAAATATAAGTAGTTCCCGCGGGCTCAAATAAATTAAAACTACATGTAAAAGTACATAAATAAACAACTTCAATAAGCAATAACTCTAAAGTCACCGATAAAGAAAAAATTGTTTCAAAACATTCCAAGCCGTACAGCCTTTATTTAATAACGCTTTTTGTTGCGTAAAGTTTTATGCAAATACGCCGACGACGAAACAAGTCAAAGAGAAAATTAAAACTTTCTCGCTTATATGGCGCATCGCGCGTCCATCTCCTTAATTTCCTATTGAATTCGCCTCCAAAAATTCATCTTTGCTCTTGCGTAACCCAGCTTCTCACAATCCAAACCTCGATAATACACCGAGCGAGGAAAAAAAGAGCCGGTAGTTAACAAATAAAAACCTCGGCAATTAAGAATTAGAAAACTCCAAACTTTCCAACGTAATCCCTAATCAGCCCATAAGCGCGCGCACACACACATACATTGTGCGCTCCCTAATGTCCTCCTAGCATTGCGCAACGCCCCAGACGCAAAACCATATTCCCACTTTCATTAAAAAAAAAAAAAAAAAAAAACAAGAAAAAAAAAGGAGAGAGAAAGACACGGGAGGGCAAAAATTACATTTTCCCCGGACAATATAATAATATGATTCCCGAGCTGGCGAGAATAGCTCGTTGCCGGGAGTTTGAAAGTCGGCATTAAAAATGCTCGAAAAGAATGGGCATGAAGAAATACGCGCGTTGGCTATGGGAATCCGGCATCCGGCGTCACTCTCCTCTTGTCTCGTGCGAGCATCGAGAGGAATTCGCAGAGCGAACCCTTGGGCTTGTATATACGCTTATGTACGCCTGCTCTTCCGCCAACGCAAATTTGTTTTCAAAGAAGAAAGAAAGGGAGACGCGCCGTGCTGTTTGTTTCCTTTTTTTCTTTTACCTCTGCGGCTTGCGAAATGTGCGGAGATGCGTAGTCCGGGTTTTTTTGAGTGGGAGTTTGCTTGGGTGACTGGGGTGTGCGTTTTAGGATTGTCGAAGGGTCGCTTGTTGATTGGAGTTGGTTCTGGGAAGTAGTTTTGGTTGGTTTTGCGTGTTTTTATAAGGTTTCTGGTGGGTTTTTTAAGGAGATGCTGCGGACGGTTTCGCGAGCTTCCGTCGTTCGATGTTTATGCGGTGAAGATGATTGATGTTTTAAAAAAAATCGTTTGTGATGGGATTTACGAAAAAGATGTATTTATTATGCAAAATTTTTTTCGTATTATTCAAGGTTATTTAAATATTTAGTTGAAGAGGAACGACTAAAAATGAAGGCTAGAATCTGCTGATTTATCAATTTATATGCATCATTGACAGTAAAAGTGAAAAAATGACTTTAGCGGCTGCAGTGGAAGAATGTACATATTTAAAATGAACGTAAATATTGAAGTACAAGATTTGCTTAAAGCATTTTCGGGAAAGCCGAAGGATAAATTTACTTTCATAAAACAAGTTTTGGTACATTCAAAATACACATTAAATATTCCATCTTTCACCTGAGGTTGAAAGAGAAATTAATTAGTCATTTGGCCATTAAAAAGGGAAACATAAATGTAAGTAAAGTGGTTACACGTTACTTGCGTTTTCATTTCTACACCATAAATAAGTGGTATCAAATTTCATAAAGTCAATAAAATTAAATATAATTTTAATTTTATTTTATTTTTACAACACTCGTCTACCGAAAACACAGAATAAGACTACAAAAATTAAATCTATTATTATTTTATTGATTTTACATGCAGCATTCCTAATATATATTTCAGCTTATTTTCACGATGATATACATACCTGTTTCTAAAGTAATATCTTATTATTTCTTTATTAATTAGAACTGACAGTCGAAATTATAAGACCAGTATATTATAAGTGCTTGCGTATTCTAATGCGTAAATTATTTTGTTGTAAATTCATACGCAGAGAAAAACTGGTCAGGCAGAAATTAAAATTTTCTTATTTATTAAGTAATGCATTATATGTTGATTTCTAAAAATACCGTAGAGATAGTTTGCTAAATTAATAAAATGTTCGTTTTTAATTGAAATTGCATCAATGAAATATATTACGGTCATCGTATTGTTGAATTCCAAATTTAATTGCAGGCTGAAATATAAGAGGGAGTTATAATAACGCAGCTCGTAATTGAATGAAAAATTAAAAAGAAAACACAAGGGGAATGACCAGAAAGAAAATAAATAGCCAGGCATATAGTTACAGCAATGTAAAATTTATAATTTACTATAATTAATATTATTATGGTGCAGGTATAAATAATTATAGTGTAACATACGATACGGAGGTATTTTACTTGTGGGTATTATATAATAAATAACCATTCTTTATGAAACAATGATTAATATATATTTACCCGAACAATATGCAATTAAAATAAAATTTATTTGTCAATTAAATTTATTACTACTTAACATTTTAACTCCAACTTTTCCTCATACCGCACACTACACCCAAGCCTTAATACATGATAAACAATTCTAAAAAGTAAACATTCCGTAAAACAAACACCAAGCAATCCAGCAAAAATCGCTGAAACCCAGCGAAGCATCCAGCAATCGACGCCCGGATATCGTGGGCATTTGTCAAAATCAACATTGCGCACTCGCTCTCGGCAAATAAACGAATTTTAATTTCCGCGCAAACCAGCTCTGCTCTCCTCTTTTTCTCTCTCGCCGGCCATATAAGCGATACATCCGAGGTATCGTCTTCATCGCTGAAGCGCGTCTCTGGATTTTTACGCCGGCCAAAAGTTTAGTACCGAACGTAATTTCGAATCTCGGCAGGTAGGCTCGAGCATGCTGGTTCATTTGTTTGATAGATAAATCAATGATTATTCGTTTTGGTCTGAGCCGGAGTCTGGATGGACCGAAATAAACCGGCCGTTTATTAAAGTGCCGCGAGATTAACGTATCGCTAAAGTCATTACCACTCATATATAATAGAGTCTCGGATCTCCCGCTGCTTATCTCGTCCACGTGTGTTGTACAGTGCGATTCAGAAGTTTGCTATTTCTGTATGTGGATTTTGCAAAGGTTTTCTATTGTGCTGTTTCAAATGTGTAATCATTAATCATTGTTACAAAATCTTATGATCGATTTCATCATAACCGTGTCGATTGAAAAAACGTAATATTTACATGATCCTGCACCTACAGAACCCTTAAATATCAAAAAATCCAAAAGTAAATCTTATCACTACATCATCACGTTCACCACCTCGCCCAAAAGACCAACTCACCACTCAAACTTTTAAACCTACATGTACTATCTCTCCCTCACACTCTAGCCTCATGCCCAGCGCTTATAATCACAGCCTACCAGAAAAACGAGCAAAAGAAGAGCCGCACACGTCGCGCATAAAAGAAGCTGCAGAATCTCGCGCGATATAATCCCACAGCAGCAGCAGCGGCGGCGGCGGCGGCGGCGGCGGCGACTCGAAAGTGCGCGTCTTGCACAATAAATCTCGGAGCTGTGTATATGCGCTGACGGTGTGTCAGTAGGTAGGTAGGAGCAGCTCGCTCGCTCGAGCGTATACTTGTATATGCTTGCGGTGTAGCTCGTGCGATTAGGGTGCCGAGAGAAAAAGACCAGTGGGACGCTTTGGATTAAGCGTGTGTGGTTGAGCTAGCGTGTTTGCAAAAGTGTAGAAGCGAAACTTTCTTATGTAGTTACTTTTTAACGCGGACCTTTACGGGGGACATTAGGAGAGCCGTATGTCAAGGAGAAAATTCGCATTAAACAGAAAACGTTTCGCAGCTCGCTGTTTGAGAAGCTAGAAACCTAATCCCGGCCGTTTTCAACGCGCAAAACGCAAAAAAGAAAGCCAAATCCAAATTAATAAATACTTTATCAGTCCCGATTAAATAACGCATCTCGAGATACACGCAAGAAAGTTTACAGCCACGCAAACGCGCGCATACACAGCTGCGCACAAGTAAACGAGTTCGCAAAGGCCGCGAGAGCTCTGGCACTTTGCGCGCGCTTTCACGCAACAATTTTCCCGCACGGAGAGCAGCTCTATAGGATATATATATATATATAAACGCGAGCGCGCGCAAGTTGGTTATATACTCCGAAACTGATAAGTAGCAGCGCGCGGCTGGAGCGCGCATTTCACCGGCTCTGCAGCCGCGAATTCGAGATCGCGCCGAGCCGATAGCTTTCATTCATATAATTAATTGTAAATGCGTTCGCCGGCGCGTTTCGTTTAGCATAGCGTCGACCTATCCCCGCTGGTATGTCTGCATTGTTGCTGTGGTTGGGTTTCGGTAGGTTTTGCTGGGATGGATTTTCTTTGGTTTATTGCTGGGGATAAGTCGAGCAATTAAGGATGGTTGTGGGTTTTAGGAGGAGGAGGATTTTTTCGCTGAGTTATTGGCGGATCGATGAATACCTCGGTGTCAAGCTGGCTTATAACGTTTGCACGGCGACTTAATGGGTTCGGGTATATCTGGGGAAATAAATCGAGCGTTGTGCGGCCGAGAGTAGCCGGTGTTCTTTTAACGGGCCTATTAGTTTATTTTCTTTCAAAATAGCGAGTGGAGTTCTTGTTCTTGCCGCTGGTTAAAAGTGCGTGAGTTATTGTAATTGTTTTTGGCGAATTGAAATTTATGAAAATAGTAGCGGCTTTGAATATTATAATTAGCGCAGTGATATTAAGGCGTTTTAATTGAAAAAGTAAGGGAGAAAGGATTATTTAATTGCACGCGAAAATTGAATTTGTCCGCTGATTTATGAATTTCTGCACTGGACAAATAAATAATGTATGAAACAGTTTTCAAAGTATTAAGCCACTTAGCGTCCGCGTATATATTTAATACACGGTAATGTATAAAAAAATTAATGATTCCTAGAAACGTTTCAGCATACATTACGCAATTTTTTTTATTAATCCACCACGAGCAGCCGGCTTTGATTACAAGAATCACACGATTCCAGATAAAGTTCGTAAATAAGCGAGGCACGCGGCGAGTATCATTGAATTCAAACATCTCGCGCACTGCCCGTAAAGTGTTTTCTAAATACAGGCAAATTTAAGGCTCGCGCCTGCGCGAGCTGCAGGTAGTCTCAAATCACTCGGTCTTAATAATGCGGAGCGCGCGGATTTATCTTACTTAGGGCAATTTCCATAATTTTCAGATGTAGGAAAAGAAGGCTGGAAATGCGCGCGATAGGTTGTATATAAGAGCGCGGAGCGATATTAATTTTCTCTGCTCGCGGAGCAGTCGCGCGAGATTAACTCTGCACTAAGCACTGATTAATGAAGACATAAAATATTTCGACTCGTCGGATAAAAGTGCGGGTTTATTGAGCTGGAAAAATGATGGATGGCGGTTGAATGGACTTTCTGGATTAGTGAGTATTGGAGTGAAATAAAAAGGAAAGCGTTTAATTTATTATCGTTTAAAATTATATGTTTATCGTAGTTGTTTATAAAAGATCTAGTCATTAAAAATTGTATCAAAATTTTAGGTGATAGCTTTAACAGGAACACCAAGTAGCTGTCAGTAGATACATTACAAGTTTGGTAAGCCGACGGTCCGATGGCATACCTACCCAAGTCGGCTTGATTAATAAATGCAAAGCTTTGGTCACTCCCACCTCAAACTACTATCATTTCACCAGCTGCTAATCTCCCCCCGCGAAAAACAAACAATGAAAACCACAACGCAAACAAGAAAAATCCCATCCTCCAGCTACCGCTCGTATAACCCCAAGGAGAATTTTCCAGAAGTAAAGCACCTCCTACCAATCCCTGAAAATGGAACCCGCGCAGCAGCCCATCGCTTCAAGCCACAAGAGTGGGGCGCTCATATAAGACCCGTAGCCAGCCGTCTCTCCCAGTTGACCAGTTCCCCAACACTCAAATATATCCATCCAACAAACGAGAGAGAGAGTAAAGCTATACTCTCCCTTTCTCTCTCTCCCACGCATCCTCAGACGCACATACATACACGCAGGCCATAATAAAGAAGCGCGCCAGGGAAGGACACGGTGTTCTCCATTTCTTTTCGGTAGATTTCGCGCTGTACAGAGAGAGCCTGCTCGGGAGAGCGCGCGTGTGCTCCTCTCTTCTCGGGCCTCCTGCCCCCCGTTTTTCATGGTACACACCACTACTGCTCGCAGCGCCAGCACCAGACCGACTCGCCGAGGAGAGCAGCGCCAGCAGCCTGCAGACGCACCAGCGGCGCCGACTAGATAATACGCCGACGTGTGCACCGTACAGCCGACCGACTGTCTTCATTTACCTTCTTTATTGCTGCTGCAAAGGACCCCGTGACTCGTTGTTGACTTACTTTTTTTTTTAAGACATCGAGCATGACGACGACACGAGCGATCGCCTCGCTTCTGCTGCTGCTACTAGTTTCTCTTCATGGTGAGTGATTTTTATTTTTGGGGATTTTCAGGGTGCTGGAGAGTGCGGGGTTTCTGGGGTTTGGTGAGGTTGATGATAGAGTTTTTTTGGGCGGGTTTTTTTTTTGGAGAATTTTTTATCGTCGGACGGTTGGTTTTTTTTTTGTTTTGAGAACGTGACTTTTGGTGGTTTTGTGTGGTGATAGTAAAGGAAATTGAATTATATTAACTTGTTATACAACGTGTGGCCGTTATTATTTGCTTTATTTTTAAGATTATTTTAATGACTATAATTTTACACTTTCTCCGTAATTGCTTCGATCAGAAGCATTTAATCTTCGAGAAAAAACGCTTTAAACGTTTTGATCATTTTTTGCCTCCACTTTCATTTGAATTTTCCTTTACTATCTCGCTGTCAATCTGATCATTTGCTTTAAATTTATTAATGATAAAACAAATTATTCGTTAGTTTCTCGATTACATAAGAATGCTAAATTTCTCACAGCCACTCTAATTTTAAAATACGTAAATCTTCCAACCCAAAAATCTAAATTTAAACGAACCCTCAAAGTAAGTGCCAATCCCAACTTTTTCTCCGCAATCACTTTTTTCTCCAGTGCATCACGTCCAACCGCACCCCGCGACGTTTCAATGCTTCTCCTTACCGGTTTCGCTTTTTTCCCTCCTATATCGTTCCCCGACGACTGTGACCGGGCCCATTTACATTTTGCGGGCTCCTCTTTTTTGCGGGGGGCCTTGAAAGCCTTCGACAGCCAGCGTCACGGGTTATTGATCCACTTCGATCCTTTTAACAGCGCTGCCGTTTTTTTACGCGCGGCCTCGACAAAGATCAAAGTCATGGCTAACGAAAGGGAACGCGTGGCATTTAAATGCTCAAACGCTTTGTTAAAACGGTAGCGCTGATGCGCCGCGGGGTTGCGCTTTCGATGAGAAAAATTAGAGGCTGGAAAAAAAATTTGGATTTTTTAAGGGTTTTTTTATTTTTTTTAATGGAGTAGGTTTTTCCTTTGAGAGACTAAAGCTTTCAGCGTACGTTTTACTGAAACGACCGGGCTGTCTATATAAATTTTGTAACTTTTTATAGTAAATATTACGTGGCTGATTTGCTTAACCACCTAGTCGTTGGGATTTTTCCTTCATAAATTACTCCGGCCCGCCGTAAACCGCTCAAAATATTAAACCCTTCGGGTCTTAAATCACAACTTTTGCCCAGCGTAGCTGGAAAATACCTCACCGTAAAAAGTCCAGCTGCAAAACCGCGCATAAATTATAACCAACATTTTTCGAGCCACCCAAAAATACCCCGTCGCTCCATCAAAAAACAACCAACAATCGCACCTAAACAACAAAAAAGCACAAAGCACGCGGAACTCGTCATTTCATCTCGGATCCCAGCATTAATAACCGCTCGCCGAGCTTTCTTTCTCCTCGCATACCACCCGAGAGAAATTTGCAATCTCTCTAAAAAAAAAAGTCCAACCATCATCGATTTTCCCCTTTGACAACGGCAGCGCTCTCCTAGAAGCATTCCAGGTGTCATCGCGCTCGAATTCGCGATCGTCATAATCGAGACGGAGATAGAGAAAGAGACAATGGAGCTCGCTTGCTCTCGTCAAGTTTCACGCATCCGAATGAGAGAGAGAGAAAGAAAAAGAGAGAGAGAGAGAGGAGAACTTTCTCTGCTGAGCGCGAGGACGGGTGAAAATATGAAAGTAGCTCACGCCGCGAGCGAACGAGCGAGCTCACATATATACATATACACACACGTTCTAGCGAGTGCTGGCCTCTCCTTTTCGCCTCGCAGCTGCGATAACGCACCCGCGATCCTTCGAGATGGACCTGGGAGCTCTCTAAAGATCGCGCCGAGTGAAAACGCATGAGCGGGGGATTTATTATAAGAGTGCTCTACTGGATTTACGCTGACGGGTTATTGGAGGGAAATTTTTTTATCTGGTTTTGATCTGGGGATCGTGATGAAATTTGGCGAATGTTTACGTTGTGGAGAGGATGGAGTGAGTTTAGAATGCAGGGGTTTAATTGTTCCCGTGCTATAAAAAATAAAACTGTTTTAATTGAAGATAATGATAGGAAAGTTTATAATCTTGAAAATTGTGAGAAAGGAATTCATAAATCTTAAAGGAGATTAAAGATCGGTAAAAGGTTTGGAGAAAGCTGCAGGCTTTATAGAGAATGTTTTCTAATATGGCTTTGCTGATGCGGGAAAATTTTGAGTTCTTACAGTAGTCCGACGTCTAGTTACGGGTTTGTTGATTTTTTTAAGAAGTTTTATTTAGTATAAAATTGAACTATTGTAATATTTGAAAGGAAGCACTGTTGAAGCAAAATTTATGAGCCACCGAACCTACGAAAAGTCGTAAATTCTTTCCTCAATACTGAAATCAGCAGAAACAGTTAAAATTTCCACAAAAGCAAGTAAAATCACTCGACAACGAATAAAATTTCTTTACTTTGTGCAGATTTTTTTAGAAAGGACTATTAACACTGTCTGTTATAATTGAACTTGACCTACTAAAACTTGATAAAACATTACTATAAAATTTTTTAACATTTTATATTAGGGTTAAAAACGAGCAACGACTATCTCGGATTTATCGTAAAAACTGAACTGCATTAATATACGTACTTTTTGATTGTATTATATACATCCATTTTCTATTAAATAAAATGATTGCTAAAACCAGCGATGAGAAAGATATGTATGACTAACTATTCATTCACAGAACAATTGAATCTCCAGTAGGTAGCTCGCCGACATAAAAAAGGGTCAAGTAAGCTTACACAGTTAACCGTAGACAATAGAAAAACACTTACAGTTTAATAACGCGAAGTTTTTTACGAGTGTCAACCAAATTAAACACGTGCGAAAAAAATCCCAGCTCTTATTAAGCACTTAAAAAAAAAAAAAAATCACTTTCGCTCACAACACGCGCGCATAACCGACTTCTAATCCACTCGCAAAATCTTATTACCGGAATTACAGCACGTCAGAAATGAACCTATTCGCTCTACTTGTTGCACATCGCTGAATGCTTCCTACGTACACGCCGAGGTAAATTCCTGAGCGGCTCGCGTAATTACGCAGCTTCCAATTAAAATGAAGTAAGTCTAATTTGAAAATTCGCACGGTTACGCGAGAGAGAGTTCGGGTCGTCTAATATCTGCGCGGTGCCTCCTCGAACGGAAAGAAATAAATTTCTCAGCGTGATATAATTTCACCCTCCAATTAAGCCGCTCGTAAAAATGGGCCCGACAACAGCCGAAGCCTTGATTACGCTTCGCGGCGTGTGAATTCGACAAAAGTCCGCTTGCTTCACTAATTCCAATTAGCCGCTCTCGAAAAGAATGGCATTTATTGGATAAAGAAAAAAGGATTAACAAGACGCGGCGCGTGTTCTTTAAAGTTATACAAAATACCAAATTAGAGATAAGCGTGCTTTCAAAGATCCAGAAGATTCTGTAAAGTACAAGTGCTTTTAAATTATTCGAAAAATAGTGTAAGTCTTGGAGCAGCTTTAACTTTTACTTTTTCTTGCCTAGTGGATTTTAAAAATTCGACATTGACCGGTTCTTGAAGCAGGGAATATTCCAATCTTTCCACCTGCAAACGCACACGCTTGCGTGCCGATACTCTTTTATAGCTGCATACCGGCATCTATGCACACACACACACACACACACTGATACACACTTACACACACTCACGGATACAAGTGCATACATATACAGCTCTTTGACATATACAGTTAAAACAGCAGATCCGTAATTGCCAGCGAGTATGCAAGCTTAAACCTAAAGGGTGGGGCAAGTACATACACAGCCGGTCTCGCTCGCTCCTGCTCGAAGTTTCCGTGCGCACGAAAATGCTCTACTCTTATAAAAGACGTAAACAACGTCGCGCGAGGGTATGTACCGTGTATGAACACACATACACAC
>UELX01001305.1:0-46655 GCA_900480035.1 Eupelmus urozonus | reverse complement strand
AAATATAGTAGTTTACTCTTTTGTAAAAGAGTAAAATCCAACTTTTACTCTTTGTAAAGAGTAATTATCAAAGTTTATACTCTTTTAAAAGTTGGATTTTACTCTTTTACAAAAGAGTAAACTACTATATTTCTACATTTTTGCGTCTATTTTTACTCTTTTAGGTTTAGAGTGTACGAGTTTTACAATTATTTTTTAAAAACGATAGAAAAAAAAGGAGACTCAGGGAGCTTGTGAATTAAAAAGAAGTAGGACCCTATTAGGCAACTAATTTAAAAAGCAAAAAGGCAAACGAAAGTTGACACTGATTATCCACCTGTATTTATTCCATCTAGAATTCCATCTGGATTCTGTGGATTTTTCAACTCTAATCCCAGATATTAAAATCCAGCTGTAAATCTGTGCATATAAATCAAAATTTCAGTTTAAATTTTCGATAGAATCCTCGTGGAATCAAGCAAAACCTTACAAAAAAACGCTAATGAAATATTTCTTCTGAAGCGACTCTAAAGATATTATGTTAATTAAGAATAATATATATAATAATTCAATATCTTAATATATATAATAATTCAATATCTTTAATATATATAATAATTCATCTTTCCATTTTAGGCTGCGTTAAAATGTAACTTTCTTTTTTTAAACAAGTTCTATTGAGCGCCGATTGATGATTTTCTGAAAACTAACTGCCCCTTGCATAAATCGGAAGTCAACCAGGTCGGTAGCGCGACTCACAAAGTAATCGCAAATGCTCGATTATTCCCCACTTTCCCATAGTTTTCTTACATAACTTTTAAATACTATTAATTTTTATAAATGATTAT
Organism: Eupelmus urozonus; assembly: GCA_900480035.1. Lineage (NCBI taxonomy): Eukaryota > Metazoa > Arthropoda > Insecta > Hymenoptera > Eupelmidae > Eupelmus > Eupelmus urozonus. The sequence continues at coordinate 45,828 of UELX01001305.1, read as the reverse complement.
AATTTTAACGCACAGTTTTAATTCATTCTCAAACTAAAAACGAAAAAATTTCGTTAACAAACTTCGTTACTTACCGGAAGTTCTACCGGCATTTAAAAAATTCGTTCTAAAAAAAATCGTTAGCACGCCGCATTACAAAAGATCGTGAATCGTTCGTCCGCGTGTCTCGCCGCTCAGTTTATCTCTACTCTGTTAAACTATACTTGTCCATGATAGTTGCTCATCGAGTCTCATCGGCTGGCTTGCGGCCATCGCCGACATGAAAGAGCGCCCGCGCGCATGCGAATAATCCACACTTGCGCAGAGGACAACGAGTACTCGTATAGCCAAGAGAGAAAAAGAGAGAGAGAGAGAGGGTAGGCAGGAGGCCAGGACTTGTTAACCTAGTCTACTACTTGAGTAGCCCAAGTAGAAAGGGGTGGACTCGCTCCGCCGAAGAACCAGTCTGAGAGTCTGTCGCGCGGGCGGTCCGCGAGTGTGCCGCAGCCATAGCAAGATTAAAAAAAAAATCCATATTCCGTATTCGCGGCGCGTGAACTGGCAGGCGCGCACGAGGTAAAACTACAAGTTATATATCCGGGGGGCAGCAGCAGTGCAGTCGCTGCAGAGTATATAGTGCAGTGTGTGCGCGGCGCCTTGGATCAGTGCGTGTCGCGGCCTGCTCGCCGAGGGAGCTGCAGCAGGATATACACACACAGCGAGAGTCGCTCTCCCCCCCGAGTCTCTCTCTCCGCGCGTTCGACCTACCTCAGCCATTTTTCGCACAACGCACGCACGAGAGAGCCAAGAGTCGCCAAGTGTGTACTTGTGTGCCTATACCTACATATATAGAGACGGGACACACACTAGCGCGCGCAGGTTGCGAAAGCTCTCGGTTAAGCAAGGGAGAGAAAGAGAGAGAGAGAGATAGAGAGATCGGACCTGCCTGGCCGCAGCGTTTATTTCGCTCTACTGACAATCTTATCGGAGAATCCGTGGACGCATATATATACATATATATATATATTTATACACACATGAACACGAGTGTGTGTGCGTATAAGAGAGGGAGGCTCACTGCTGCAGCTGCTGCAATATGCGCGCAATGGATGTGATATATACATATAGCTGCTCTATATGTATATAGATGTGCACGCGTGCATATAACTATAGTGGTTTAAGCTTTAATCGTACCTACTTGGTGTACTATTTTTACTTGGTTCAAAGTAAAAATACAGCGCTCGCAAAGGAGAGTACCTAGTGCAGTCCACGCGAAAAAAAGGGTAGGACAAGTCCTTTTGGAAAAAGAAAGACAGATTTAAGTATATATATATACATATACATATATATATATAGACATATATAAAGACTGGAGATCGCGCAATGAACGGCCCTCCTCGCGACGATGCGCAACTGTTTCGTCGCCCCGATGTGATCGAGCTGAAAATTATCAAGTCCTTCAGCGCTTCGAGTAAAAACAACATGGCAGGTGGTGCCTGCTACGGGGCGTGATTTGATCGCAACGAGAGTGTATAGAAAGAAAACGGCAGTGCTCTCTCTCTCGCTGACACGACCTGTTTCAAGAGGACGTGCCTTTTTTACCTCCCCCCCATAAAGGGCGAATCAAACATCAGAACATCTCGTGGAACAGGAACGTTTGTTTCTTCTTTTTTTTTTTTTGCAAAATCGCCACAAGCTTGCAACGTTCAACTGTCTCTCTCTTTCTCCCTTCCTCGCTCTATATAGTTCTCCTTCTCTTGCTCGTCTAGCTGTCTCTCGTGTCCCGAGATTCCCCAATCTCTTCGTAGTCTTACTCCCGATATATATATATATATATCACAATATCGCTAGTCTATTCGCTTAAAAAACTGATCGAGTCTTTCACTTGTTATTTATCTTTATCATTTTTTTTTTCGTATACACGTACCTATGTAAGTGAGCAACTTTATCAAGCTACACCTAGCTCTATTTTCATCCACACCAAGAATTTTTGCCGTCACCAGAGTTTTAAGGTTTTATTGCTTTAATGGTGCTAGGGTATTCATGTCTACTAGAGATAAGTCAAACAAAGCTAAAGTAAATTGTATACAGCTCCAGATTTGTTTGTCACAAAGGACTGAGTGTTTGTTCTGTTATTGAGTTTTTTCAAATTGAGACTGCATATAGTTATTTGACTGGCAAATAATAACTATGGCTTCAACAACATTAGCAGTCCCAAATGGGACCAATTCTGTTACGTCTGTTCCTTCGCATAGTGGATCAGTTAAGAGTGATGAAATTGATGGATCCGAAAGCTATGGAGAAAAGAGCGCAAGTTTTGGCTCCAGAAATCAAGTGGATTCGTTAGAGGAGATGAACTATAACTCGGGAGATTCTGCTGATCAGAATCACTGCGGACTTTGCTCTGATAAATTATGTTCACCCCGTGTTCTCTCTTGTCTTCATGTTTTTTGTGAATCCTGTCTTGATAAACTTCGTACTTTTAAAGATGGAGACCCCAAAACAAATTCAATTATTGCTTGTCCAATGTGTCAACAGGAAACACAGGTCAGCTCTAAAGGAGCAGCATCTTTACCTTGCGACTATGTTCTCACCAATATTTTAGATATGACAGCTATTAAAAGTACATCCGTACTTTGTACCTCTTATAAAGCTATGGAAAATGCAGTGGCTCGTTGTTCGGACTGTGCCAATTTTCTATGCCCTAATTGTAACACTGCACATCAATTCATGCGGTGCTTTGAAAGTCATAAGGTTATTGCATTTGATGACCTTAGAAGATCAGATGAAGCAATACCGATACACAAACCTATTTTTTGTGATTTACATCAAACAGAGAACATGAAATTTTACTGTTACACCTGTCAGGTATGAATACATAATAATATTTAGACACTTAATTTTTAAGTTTCAATAGCATTATAAATATTGTTATTTTCTTTAAGATGAGTTTTATATATAAAAAGTATCATAATTATTAGATTTTAAATTTACTTTTCTTTAAGAGAACTTTTATAGATAAAAAATTAACATTTAAATGACTCTAGGTACCAATATGCAATGAATGTTTGCTTGTTGAACACAAAGCTCCAGAACATCAATATGAAAGATTGAAAGATGCAGAACCTCGTCAAAAAGAAGAATTAATTAATTTGGTGAATGATAGTAAAGCAAGAATAGGAGATTGTGATCAAATTTCTTCTCAATTAGGAAATGCACTTAGTGAGCTGCAAGCTCAACGTGACCAAGCCAAAGATTTAATTTTAGAAACTTTTCAAAGTTACAAAGCTATTCTTGAAAAATGTCGTGATAATGCATTAGATGACTTGGAAAAAATTCATTCTGAAAGAGAACTTGAAATAATGGATTCTTTTCATAGGTATTATATCCTTTATAAGAATATATATATATATGTATATTTCAACATTTGATACATGAATAATATTTTAATATTTCTAGTGTTGAAAAAACTGTTGAAAAAATTGAATGTGCATGTCAATTTACCAATCGTCTTCTTGAGCATGGAGATGCAGTGGAAATATTATCCCTTCGTCGAATAGTAACTAATCAATTAACAGATTTATTAAAAAATATGCCAAAACCGAATATTGCATCTTCAATAGAATTTCAAACAGATTATAATAACTTTGAAAAGGCAATTAAAGTAAGAAAATAAAAGATTATCAATAAATATGTAAATAAAATGTAATTGTATAAACAAGCATTAACCTTTAAATCGCCAGCATTTAAATATTACTTTTTTTTTAAAGTTAGAATAGATGTATTAAGTATATGTACTCTGTGCATATATCATAGTAGTTTTTTGGCGCTATAAAGGTTAATACATAGAAATGAATAATTGTTTGGATGTTTATAAGTGTATACTAATAACGTGGTTGTAGCTGGCAAAATTTGAGGGTAAAAAAAAGAATATTCAAGTGGTTGTGCATGCAAAGAGTGTAATTTAGAGCAGTCATACATGTATATATATTAAGAGAACATGGATTGTAATATTTTATGTTTTAAGTAAAAGACAAAAATTGAACTATACTTATTATATTTTTTATTTAATTTCTATTCTAGGAAGCCTTTGGAAAAGTTTATGCTGAAAATATATTAGCTAAATCTCCTACTGAGACTCCAACTATTAATAATTTACCTGGTCTCTCCACTCAGCAAGTTAGCCACACATCTGTTGGTTGCCCGAGCTCAATGAGCGCAAGCTCTCCAGTTTCACTTCCAGTATCTATGCAATCCTCATTTGAAGGTGACACATCTTTTGTTATCCCACCAGCATCTAGTCCCAATATTCCTGCTCCTCCACCTGTCCCAGTTTCTATTCCTCCAGGTCCAATGCATGGGCTCACCAGTATTCAAGAGTACAATCTTCAACAATTAGCAAGTCTTGCTGAGAAAGTTGAAATTACGGGGGATGCAGGAGTTGTAGGACCAAGTTCAAATCCCAGCCCAACTCCATCCTTCACTCTTGCTGATCTGTTTGCTGGTGATCTCAGTTCAACAAGTCATGCAATAAACAATTTACAAGCTTTGGCCAAACTGGGAAATTCTCTAGGAAATCAAGGTAAACTGTTAAATTTTATGTTTAAATTAAAATTAAATAAATAATGTGTTAGAGAATTATAATTTTATTATAATTTTAGACTTAAATCCTTCATCGATAAATGGGAGTAATCTTGTCTTAGGACGTGGACCTTCACCTGTTATAGTTGATGCACCAAATATGTCAACTTTATCTGGCAATACACTTTTGAATGGTGGTTTTCAATCACTATCTTCCTCTACTTCACCTATACTGTCACAGGGAGCTGGTAATTAGATAAATATTATTATAAAAGTAATATTTTTAGATTTTTCATAAATTAAAATGTTTATCTTCAAATTCTTTAGATGATATTGGTGGAGAATCTATGCACAATATGCCTGTTGTAGTGGGAAATACTGGAAATGTCACTAATTCAACAACAAGTAACTTTAGCAATCATTCAAGATCCAATAATCCAAAACTAACACCAATGCAAATTCGTTGCAAATTTGGTCAATTGGGCCCAAGTAAAGGTCAATTTAACTCTCCTCATGGCTTTTGTTTAGGTACAGATGAAGATATAATTGTTGCAGATACAAATAATCATCGAATTCAGGTAAAATATTAAAAACTTTATTGACGATATATAATTTATAATTTTTATAGTTTGTCTTAATAAAATATTTTAAATATTTAGGTATTTGAAAAGACAGGCATTTTTAAATTTCAATTTGGAATTCCTGGAAAAGAAGAAGGACAGTTATGGTACCCTCGAAAAGTAGCAGTTATGAGAAACAGTGGAAAATTTGTTGTATGTGACAGAGGCAACGAAAGATCAAGAATGCAAATTTTCACAAAAAATGGTCATTTTATTAAAAAGATTGCTATTCGCTACATTGATATTGTAGCAGGTTTAGCTGTTACTGGACATGGGCATATTGTTGCTGTTGATAGTGTATCTCCTACTGTATTTGTGATCAGCGATACAGGGGATCTTTTGAGATGGTTTGATTGCAGTGATTACATGAGAGAGCCTAGTGACATTGCTATTAGTGGTACTATATAATTTTATAAATAAGTAGCATAAAAAGTATGATCTAAAAAATTAATAAATTAACGTTATTAATTCTACTTTTTAGGAAAAGAATACTTTGTATGTGATTTCAAAGGTCATTGTGTAGTTGTATTCAATGAGGATGGTCAATTCTTACGTCGTATTGGCTGTGAGAATATAACAAATTTTCCTAATGGGATTGACATCAGTGATGCAGGAGATGTATTGATTGGAGATTCACATGGCAATAGATTTCATGTAGCTGTTTTTTCAAGAGATGGCTCTTTAATTTCGGAATTTGAATGTCCTTACGTCAAGGTGAGTTAACGTTTACGAATTTGTTGAGTATTCACATTCATTTTAAATTGAGTTAGTTTTGTTTTTTTATTAATAAATTGAATACTAATGTTTATTATAGGTATCAAGATGTTGTGGTTTGAAAATAACTTCTGAAGGGTACATAGTGACACTTGCAAAAAATAATCATCACGTTCTTGTGCTGAATACATTGTACATAGTTTGAGGTGAGAATAGAAGTTATATTGTGTTTCTTCAGTCATTTTCTGACAGCAAGAATCTTTTCAGAACCATATTATTTTTAACAAATGATATGATAAAATGCCCAATTAATTACGTATTAATTAACGTCTGGGCCTACTGAAGCAATAGTAAGAATTAATTCAGCATTCAGCTTTACTAGTTGTATGGGGAATTTGTGTGTTCTTGATTTATAAAAGTAATCTAGACAGACAGAAAAGATCGAAGTAAATGACTATAGACGTTTGGCCGTACATAATTTTCAAAAATAAGAAAAAAAAATAATACACAGATTTAAGTTGGCTAACTGCCATTTTATCAAGATTTTAGAAAATTATTGACGATAAAAATAGGGCTTGCGTAATAGAGCGATGGTAACTGACAAATATTAAGCATCCAGCTCTATGAGCAGTTTTTTATGCATTACATTTAACGCGTCAGTATTTTAAGAGCGTTCATAAATCGAATTTTATCTAGTCTTGGACCAGCAGCTTTGCTTTCGCAATGACTTTTTTTCCAAGTAAGGTTTGTTAATGCTGCCATTACAATATCCAAAGTATATTTATAAAAAAAAAAAAATTAAAAATGGAATCTAAAAGCGTATCTAAGAAGAAATCGGGGAAACAATTAATACAGAAAATATGTCTTCTTGTTTGATGCAAAAATGTGAATATGTTCCTTCTTTCTCTCAACTTGCTTAATATTTATATTTAAATTTTGGTTATAAAAAAGTGAGAGTTTTTGATGAATAGAAAACAAACAATATCACATGTTGATAATCAAACGTTTATAAATGAGAGACAGAATGAACTTTAAGTAGAATGAATGTGTACATGAAAATTTGAAATAGTATTTATTTAAAAAATAATTTGTTTCCATTTATGTGTATTGTTGAATTTTGCAAGGCACATAATGGTTACAATATTTACTCAGGATGCTTTATTATGGTTTATCACTTAAAAACATGCAAAGGCATGAAAAAAAAATATATATATATACATATATATACATTTAAAAAGAAAAAAAGTTTGAAAAAAAAAGAAAAATAAAACGTTTGCTAATCGACTTCTATTTTATGTAAATAAAAAGGAAAACAATTCCACAAAAGAAAAATAAATTCATTAAAGTCACGTATATATATAAAATATAAATATATATACATATAGAAATACACATATTTTGTAGGGTTGTTTACATGATCAGCCTTAATGTTTGATTCAATTGAAAAGAAAACAACAAAAAATATATATAATAGGCGAGGCGTGAGCTCAACATCTGGCAGTTTTGCTATAAATAAGTTACTTTCATATCTAATAAGGAAGCAAATAAAGAAAAACACTTTCTTGCCATAAAAAGTTATTAAGCACATTCATAAATAATTTATTGAATAGCTTAACTAAAGTTGCTATACTTAATACAAAATTAAAAGAAAATGTTGACAAAAGAAAACATTTGATAAGTTTTTAATCAATGTTTTCGAGCGAGTCATATTAGAAGCTTTGAGAGTATGAGTGATTCAAATGATACAATAGTATAGAGCCAGAGTCTAAAAACTTTATGTTAAGAAAAGGTCTGATAAAAAGCATAGGCATTGCATAGAAATATTTCTATATAACTTTCTTATAATGTGTATACATACTTTTACATTTATGTATACAAAGTATTATATATTTCATACATATTAATATATTGTAAAATATTCCTGCATCTTTCATATTGCTACGTTTTTGTATAAGTTGATATTATGCGTGATATTTATCGTACGAATTTTAAAAAAATACAAAAACATAAGTTGCCAATAGTCTATGTATTGTTATCAGACTTTTTCTCTTTTGGAAAATGTCTCCCAGCAAGACGTAGTTTACATGTAAAATCAATATTAATGCAAAGCCTATTTACACTTAAGCTACTCGATCGTAAAAAATAATTATCTAAATATCATTAGGAACTTTAATTTTTATATTTGTAAGCGAATGAAGAACGAAATTTTGAATGATCCTGAATATCTTTAGTGGTCATGATTAGCAAAGTTATATTAAACATTGCCTGTGATAATAGCATTGTCAGAATAAGTTGTGTCCTTAAAGTTTCTGATATTGTTGCTAGGTAAATATTAATAATGAATTATTAAAAAAAAAAAGAAAAAAATAATAAGTTAAGGATTTAAAAAAAAAGTTAACCACATTGAGATGAACAAGATTCTCATGTGATTTATGAACTGTATGAGAACACTAAATTTAGACAGAGTGGTTAACCAAGAACAAATGCGAAAGAATATGTTTCAGAAAATAGTCCTCCGAATAATTAATAAAAGTAAAATAACGAACTTTATTGAAACAAATTACATGGTTTCCTCATATGTCTCTTCACTCTATATAGAGTGTAAAACGTTTTCTTATAATATCAAGAAAAAAACGAACTAACCAATTAAAATAAAATCAAAAGAATATGTCTTATGAAAACGAAAAAAAAAGGAACATTCATGAGCATAGAATTTTTTAAATGGCATATCATATTCTATAACCATGAGTCTAGTTTTTTTTTACGGCACGTTTAAAGAAAATCTTTGTGATATCAACATTCAGATTTCCTATATCGTAAAATCATGTGATTTGTTTCGATGGGAAATATAATAGATGTCGATAACAGGAAGAACAAAGGCAATCGACTTAGAAAACAATCCTGTCGAATTTTTCACATCCGTCGATGAGTTTACAATCGACGGTGAGTCTGAAAAATTACGACGTGTCAAAAAGAAACAAGTATCCGAACTGGTTTGACGATAACAAAATATAAACGAAAGGAAAGGATTGTTTTCCTCCAAAAAAATATATGTTACAGTATACTACATTACGCTCACCTCACACAACACGTACGCGCGTACACGCAAATATATATATATGCATATGTGTGTATATATGATACATATATATTTATATACACATACACATATACATATATATATATATATACACACATTTACATATACTTGAATATTTTAGTATAGATTTACTCTATTTACATATTTTTATCTGTCAAAGACTACCTGGCTAATTTAGGCCACTGTTAAAATTCACCCCTTATTTGCCTTGATGTTTAAATTTACAATAATATTGAAGAAAAAAAATGGGAGAGTGGGATAGGGGGGGGGCGGTAAAAATCGTAGAGAAGCGCGTTTAAGGGAAATAGGGGTAGAGTAAGTGCGAGCATTACTTGTTGTGTAAATGGTAATTGTGATAGATTTTTTGATAATTTTTACAATCTCAAAGCTCTTATTATTGTAACATGTATAGACAACAAAAAAAAAAAAATGGATAACTACAGCCTCACTCTTTACGAGATACGTATATTCTGCTTATACTTAATAACTTATCTATTGTAAAAAAAGGCATTCCACTTTTTTGAGCAAACGTGTATAAATTTTAAAAAGAAAATGTTTATAAATTGCCGGATAAAGTCGGCAAATTGTTTATAATGTCAAAAACGTGGCAAAAAAGAGAAAAATAATGAAATTGGTGAAAAAATTATTAATTTAAAGTGCGGCCTTATAAACCGCGTCGAGTGACTTCTGCCGTTCAGAAATTTTCAAAGCATTCTAGCAATGATAACCTTTGATATTTCATATATAATTCTACTATAAAATATATTGAAATCTACCGTGCTAGTCTTGAAGTCACTTGTCGATTTAACCATCATTTTGGCAATGGTCAGCCAATTAGGTTTATGCAAGTCAGACATTTTTTCTCAAATATATTTATATACAAAAACCAGTTTTTCTCGAAAATTTACTTATGTACATACACACACGTACACGTACACATATGTATATATGTATAAATACGTATATATTGACTAATTGACAAAAATCAAATTTTCGAATTTTCAATTCCAAAGATTCTTTTTTAACTCTACTTGAGCGTAGCTTAAATGAGTAAAGTTTAGATTTAAACATTTTTGTCGTGTGTAATGCGAGAGCAAGTAAAATTTTTAAATTGTTTGTACTGTTTTTGCGAAGACTATTTATTTATTTTTTTAATTTTCACGGTAATTTTATGCCAATATAAATTGACGACGCGAATATATACATATATGTTTTTATATATCATTTACAATATGTTACGTATGGGGTAAAAGAAAATATAAAAATATTGTATTCTAAGATTCTCAAGCTCTTTAAACGAAATTCTTGTCATATCATTTACATACGCGCACATATACTTACACACTTACACGCAAAACTATATAAGACACCACACAATAACCAGAAGTCACAGTGTCATAGTGCACCACATAATACTGCATATGTATGTATATATGTGTACTAAAGGAGAAAAAAATATGCGTTCCTCGTTTCAAAGAGTGCGTCTCACTGCTAAACAAAGAAATAAAAAAAAAAATCTACAATTCCTAGTATATTTTATACAACGTATATATATATATATATTTATTAGTTTCAAATATTACGATGAATAAACAAAGTAAGCACCTATACATACAAGTATACAATCATATTTATTGGTAGGCTTAAGTAAAAGAGTTAAGCTAAATTTTAGCCTACAATTAATCATAGTCTTCCTAGAAAAAAAGAAAACTTAAAAATTATGGAATTTCCTAGGTATGGTTAAGATTATACAAAAAAAGCTCGATGAAAAAAAAAACTACATAACAGAGTCTCTTTTGTTAGTATTTTGTGAGAAAATTATATATACATATATATTAAATTTTTTTTGCTATTCCAAGAGCTTTTGAGCCCTCGATTAATAAACATGGCAAAATGCTTTATGTGACAAGTGTACGTAAATTTCGTTCAACGAAGTCTGCTGCAATAGCAATGTTTGCGCCTTGAAAAACTAAAAAAAATCTATCTACATCATTTAAAGCCAAAGTGAAAAGCGAAAGATTGTAAAACAATAAGAAAAGCTCATTACTCATTATATTCGTAAATAATGTACATGAGTTTAACAAGTTGAAATGCCTAACTTATGCATTTCCACTGTTTATTATTATTCCTATGTTCTCTAAATAGTTATTGTACTACGAAAATAATCACCTACCTTTTTTTGTAAAGCGGGCTTTCACGAAACAGCTTGCATTCTATATATATACAAAAGAAGCACCGTGTGTTCTATTAGCTTTTAACATTTGCAACGCTGCGCTTTTTCAGCGTATTTAGTCGAATTTATTAGTTAGCTCTGTCGCAATTTATTTTTTTGTTTTATTTTTTTTTCCTTCGACAGAATATTTGCAGACTTTTTACTTCTATTCATTATATCAAAGGTTGATCCTTTTTTTCATTTTTATTTTTATTATTTATTTAAATATTAGCTTAAGTCGTTAATTGTTTTTTTCTTCTTGCCCCCCCCCCTTTTGTTTTGCTATTTTATAAAAGATAAGTTTATTGCGATTGCATTGGACTTTATGCGAATTAGTCTTAAAATACTCAAAATCATTAAGTGAGTGTAAATATATTTAATATATCATATATACATATATATAAAAAAAGTAAGAAAATAACGTATAGCAATGAAATAAGTGATTTTGAATGCTCTTCTTTATCTTTAAAAGAAAAAATGGGTAGACGAGGTAATTATGATCGCATTTTATCCAGTAAAAAATTTGTATTTACGACAATGCATTTAGCGTATACATGAATTACATTGCGAAAAAACTTTCTTTATACAATTATTAATATTCAAATAAGTTTTTTAGTCGAATTTATTATAAAGATATTTGTTTTTATTCATCTTTTTTTCTTCGTCCATTTAGCAGTTTTATACATAGTTGTATATTTATGTAAATGTATACTTGTAACTATAAAGTAACCATTAAGTTAAATCTTTTGTGCCAAAAAGAAAAACATATTTATAGAGAGAAAAGATACCATCACGAAGTCGGAACGTTATTTACCTTTACTAATTTTAATGCGCTTATATTGATTAATTTTTTTGTTATACCTATTTGCGTTTATTGTTCTTTTAACGGTGTGATGTTTCTAGATTTACATTAGAGTAGCGAAGGAAGAATGATTATACGATTTGATCCTCGATTAGTCAGTTAAAGTACAAACATTTGACGTATTCTTTTGCTAGATTGTAAGAAAACAGAAGTTATTAAAAAATATACATGCACGAAAGATATATATTAAAGTGCGAGAAAATATAAAAGGATTGAAAAACAAAAAAAATCGGCTTTACTTTATTCCATTCCTTCGAAAGCACTCATTTTATTTATTTGCACTCTATGTTTGCTTAAAATCTGATTTTCTACACATAATAACGAATCAATCGATTCCGTGAAATTTATATGACATTTTTAAGAACAAGTTTTTAACAACAGTGTAAGTGTTGCTATTTACAATCTTGATTTTGATTGTTTTTGATAAATGCAATATGCTTAAAAAACACGGTGAGCTTTTGTTATTAAACAAAAAATATTTTACACAAATAAGCAATTTTCCAAAATTTTAAAATTATATTATATATTCAATATGTCGTCGCTTTGTGGAAAAATGCGCTATCTCAGAGCGATTAAAATGGCACAAGTAACTTTTAATCGATTATTTGAAAATTTATTAAATCTTCACTTTTTCTTACACAATATTAAATTTATATAAGTTTCCAAATAAACTGTTTGCTCACTAAATATTACACCTTTTTCATCATTGGTCGGGATATCACCTTTTTCCACTGAGATGACAATACATCGAAAGTAATATTATAAACGGGTGTATCTACCTATACTTATTATTTGTAAAGTTATTACATTCCATAAAATAAAAAAATGAATAAAAAAATAATAAATAAATGCTGTAGTAATAGAATAGAAAAAAGATTAATTGTAAGGTGAAGGAGGTAAAACAATAAAATTGGAAGGATAATGCGAACAAAAGATGTACGTTCCAATTTACTGATCTCTGCAGTTTTTGTAGCAAAGTATTAAAATACTACTGGAGTAATCAATTTTTTGTGTTTAGCTCTAGTATAACAGTTTACATTACGTGCTTTTGATTGATCAAATCAAAAGACACACGCTTTAAGTTATACTTCCTTATTTAATTATTATTAATTTTGTTTCTTCCTAAGGCTTTATTATCGACGTTCTGTCCACTTAACTTTCATTAGCTTTCTTGAAGGAGAAAAAAGAAAGTTGTAAGATAAAGCGAGACGCGATTTTGTGAACGATGGTCACAATTTAACAATAATATATGTATATTGTGAAATTCACAAAGCACATTGATACAGTGTATGAAAAATCATTTAAGATTTAAGAATGTCATGTGATTTTAAACATTGTTACTTTTTTATTTCCTAACAATTGTTTAATATGTATACTGTTGTTCTTTGTTCTTTTTCAATAAAGAATTGAAATCAAACTTTATTGCATTAATTACTTTCAACCTTTTGATGTATTTTATAATATAATAAATATCTGTTGAAAATGAAAAATTAACAATAAAAAAATTTTTTATTTTGTTCATTTATTGATGGAAATTTAAAACATACATACATTTTCATTAATTTTATTAAACGCTCTTGCTTAAATTAATAATATTAAAACGCATTAAATAATTTTTTAATTCAATCAGAGTCTTCTGAACCTCGTCTATGAATTTGCTGCTTCGGTAAATGCTCTTCTAATTCTAAAACATGTTCAATTGCTTTTGGTTTACCGTCTTCACCAATACGGCATGGTTGAATTACACCTCCCCTAAATTTACGAAAAAAATAATTGAATTTAATATTATCAAGTATAACTTAAATATGTTAATTTATAAATAAGAAATAATTATTATATTAGGCCTATGTTAAAAAAAAAAAAAAAAACGATGTAATGAATTGAAATTTTTCATTTAAAATTTTTAACTTTAGAATGATACTTTGGTTTACATAATGTACATAATACGGGCCCAAAATTCCACTTTCATATTTTTGAGCCGGGAGCGAAAGTTTAACACCTATAAGAAATTTTTTTCCACACGGCGCGTAAAGTGCGTACTGTACGCCCTGCGGGCGAATTCTACAGCACGCATTTTACACTCCTCGTGAAGAAAAATCGTATATGCACCATGGGAGCAAGTAAAGAAAGCCTCAGACTGCATGTTTGTCACTCGTCTTCAGCTCGGGTAAAAATTACACGCAGTCTGATACATTCTTTACTTTTTCTCCCTAGGTGCATAATGTACTATTTAACGACAACCATTTGAAACATTTTAGGAGTTACGATTTATTTTGTTCCCTGAACAAAATGAATCCTTTCTTTGTTTAATTAACAATAGACTTAGAATTGTTTTTTTTTCTTCACTTTTTTATGTAATTTTTATTTAATTTTTTAAGTTGTAATTAATGCATATCGAAAATATAAAAAATGACGCATTTAAAAATTTAAAGAACTATCTAAAAATAATTTAGACTTTTTAATAAACGGTATTACAGAATAATATTTTATTCAATAGGTAAATTATTTTATTTCTTAGGAAAAATAACTCGTTATATTATGTAAATTGAAGTATTGTTTGTTAATTTTTGTAAATTATTATTTTTTAATGGTCAAAAATATAAGGTTTGGAATTCATATAAAAATTTGAATATTAATTTATGATTAATTTTTCCTTTCTATCCTGTAAAAATTCAGTCTAGAAGTTCTAAATTTTGTAAATACTTCAAACTATGAAATATTTCTTCTTGGAAAAATATATTTTAATTAATAAAAATTAATAATTTTTAAAATGTTTGATTTTTATAATAATTACTATATTGACATATAATGAAAGTTAAATTTTGTTTACCTTTGTAATTGATCAACAAGCCCAATCAATTTCATAGCTTCATATTCTTTTTGTTCTTCAGTCATACCCTCTAAAGGATTTGGTTTTGGTTTCTCATAACAACCAATAACTGGATTAATTCTAAAAGCAAGTTAAATATTTTGCTTAAATACAAACAAATAAGAAAATTTAACAATATTGTTTTATTTTTGAAGAAATATTTTTTTGTTTTGTAATTGAAGAAGGTTTTAGGAGTCTTTCTAGTTTAAAATTGTAATAAAAAAGGAAAATAAATACAATTGCTAATAATTTATGTCGTTTCTTAATACATTCTAATCATTGCTTAGTCTATTTGTTTTTAAATTTGAGTTGAACAGCATTCTTTAGTGTTAGAGAGACCTTCTTTGATATAAAATTTATAATTACACCAAAAGTTGATATTTCTTTGAAAAATAGTATCTTTTTTAACTTACTGTTCCTTGTATTTTTCATACTCTTCAGTTTCACTATCCTCTGATTCAGATGAATAATCAGTTTTAGTGCGTTCTGATCCCAACAAACCTTTATTTGCAAACATTCCTGCTGCATTCCCATATCCTGTGTACTTAATCATTCGACCAACTTAAACAATAATAATAAATGATTATACTTATTTAAGTTTTTAAAGCAACATATTTAAGTTGATACCTTTTTCTTTACAAAGCACAAACAAGAATTCTGCAGCAAGATCTCTGACTTCAGTTATAGGACTAGTAAGTAATTTACAAAGTTTATTTCTTAATGTTGATCCCTCTTCAGGTCTCTTCATAACATCTTTTAAAGGAGGAAGAACCTTTAAATAATTAAAAAAATTAGAATTTTAAGTAAATATTTCTACAATAATTCCAAGATATACTTTTTTATATATAAATAATTGTACAAGGGCAAAAAAAAATTCAATTTACAGTAGTTCTGGACAAAGATAATAGAACGATGTAAGAGAAGAAAAAGTCATACCTGTAGTCGTACAAACTTTCGAATTAATTTTTCAACTTTACACATTCTAATAAAAGCACTAAATATTGGTGATAAATTTTCAATTAGATTATTTTTACAATCTAGTTTGTTGTTTAAAAATTGCACTAATGTATCAATAGCTGACATATCCATACCCTGATATATAATAATGTCAGTTTGGTCACCTGATACAGGTAAAATCATTTTGGAGTAACAATCAGTCGGAATGACAGTTAACAGATTGACAATATTGCTAAAAATAAAAGTGTAATTATAAAAATATATTTAAATTATAAACTCTAAACAATGAAAATATACCTTTGTAAGTTTTCTTTATGTTTCTCATCATCATTTAAAAGTAAATTACTTAAAATAAGAGTCATTTTTTCATACTCTTTCATTTCTTCTTCGGAAGGAACTTTTTGTTGAATAAATAAATTAAATAATGTTTTCAAAATTTCACAAATCAACGTTGCATCATCATTCTAAAACATTAGTAAAGTTTAATAAATATACTTCTAAGCAATTTGTTATTCTTATATTACATACCCTGATTTCTCTGTTATCTGTACAATATTTGGAAGTATTTTCTAATAACTTAATTAATTGAATATCTCCATGTAAATCACTACTAACAATATTTCTTGTTGAGACATTCAAAGCAGTAGTTAAAAATATTATTCTTACATCAAAAAGTTTAGTATCATGCTGTACATTTTCATCATATTTACTAATACGATCTACTACACACTCTAAACATGATGTTTCCGTTATAATACTTTGTATTTTTGAACTATTAAATAAAATATTGCACAATAATTTTTGAGCTTCATTTGTAACTGAAATAAAATAAAACAGTTTATAAAATAAATAAAATAAGATGAAATATATTTTATGATAAATTATTATTAATCAAACCTGATTTAATAATATATTTTTCTTGTTTACAGTATAGATTGGCATATTCTAATATCACATCCAGTTTACTTTTTGTCAGAATATTATCCAAATTTGTCTTGTCACGACTAAATTATATTTAATATTATAATTATGGCAAAAATATTAAAAAAATTATTAAAAACTTTAGTCTACCTCAGTATTCTAAGCGTAGCCAGACATTTTTCATGGACTGAACTTTGTTCTTTATTTTGTAAATGTAAAAACACAGCCTCCCAAACTTGACTCCGAAAATTTTCTTGATCTAAAAACTCAAATTTTGTCACACTTGCATACTGAAAGGGCAATAATTTACATCAATATAAATTCTCATGTAATTAACAATAAAACAGAAAGATATTGTTTTATAAAACTGACATTGTTTACAAACGTTTCTAAAGCCTGCTGAAATTCTTGGTTATTTTCGGATTTAAGTTTCAGGAATAAATCCTCCATGTTTCTAAACTATGGTTTAACAATTAGTTGACAAACAGTTATCATAGAAACATTTTATCAGACTTTCATTGACCTAATTAAATTATTAGCATTCTAATTGTGTATATGTATGTGTATGCTAGTTCCACATACAGATACAACAGAACAACAAACAAGTGCGCGAGTTTTAAGCTTCTATATAGGTGTCACGCTATATTGTGCTATCTTTCGCACTGACGCACTGACGCGCCGGTCAACAGGCCATTGGCCAGGCCTGCAAAAGGGTGTGTTCTGTGTATTCGAGTCTAAGGCTCATTCTACATAAGTCTCGTAGTCACGTCTATTCTCCCAACTTGTTTATTTACTTTATTTAATTTTCCAATCAATAAAATTCTATTTTAGCAATGATTTTTCAACTCTAAATCATTGCAAGTCAATAATAATCGAACAAAAATTAAAGCTATAAAAAAATTTAACAAATTAATTACGAAAACTAGCGAAACAACGAAACGAAACGCACGTCACATCGCGGAGAAAGCCGACTTACTTGAAGTAACCCTCGTACTGCTATATATATACACACAATACACATATACGCATTAAAAGTCTTGCCAACCAAAAGCTCTCATACCAACAATAGGCATTAGGAAAAAATGCTGCGCTGGTGCGCGGCGCGTGTATACGACTGCATCTCTCGCGTAGCCGCGGCATAGGGCAAGTGAAGCTTTTGGAGCGCGACGCGCGCGTGTACATATATATACGTTAGACGCGTGAGCGTGTGTTAAATGTGTATTACATAGGTGTGCGGCGGTGACTCGGTGGAGAGAGAGCCGCGCGAGAGCTGAAGAGCTGCGTGCGCGAATAATACGGCTACGGGAGAAAGACAAAACATTTGGAACGAGGCGCAGAGGCAGGAGAGGAGCTGGCGGCCGATCCTTAGTGCCGACTCATCTTAGCCGAATATCAAAAGCGTCCGCGCTGGCCGCTCAGCACTCAAAGGACGATCGAGGAAGCAACGAGCGCTCGTTACCGAGGTCGCATCCTAGGCGCGGATTCACCCAGCGGCTCACCAAGGCACAGCGGCCAGCCGCCAAAACGATTTTTCAAGCACGCCGGATCTGCATTCACGGGCCAAGATGATCGTCACGTTAAAGAACCTCCAGCAGCAGACGTTCACCGTCGAGATCGAGCCGACGAACACGGTTTGTTATATTCTTTTCGCACCCTAAGACCCCGAGATAGCCTCGGCCTTCACCCTCGCTTTTTCAATTTACCCTTCGACTTTTAGGTTAAGGAACTTAAGGACAAGATTGAGGCACAAAAAGGCTTTCCTGCTCAGCATCAGAAGTTAATTTACGCGGGTGAGTCGAGCTTTTTATAGATTCTTTCGCAATTCTCTTCACGAGATCCTGATTATCGTCTGATTTTCTTTAGCCTGCTGCTTTATAGTAATAATCAAGTAATAATTTTTTATTTTTATCTCCGCTGATATCATCGTCTTTGTTTTTCTCTTCAGAACTTCTTCAGTTCGCTCACTTAAATCTCGTTATAATTTCATTTTCTTGATATTACATTAAATACTTGGCTAAATTTTAAATTCTTTTACAGGACAATGCATTATTATACCCAAATATTTAACTTTTTTTACTTTATTTGGTTTTATAGGAAAAATATTGACTGACGAAAATCCTTTAACGGAATACAATATCGATGAAAAAAAATTTATTGTTGTTATGGTTTCTAAACCTAAAGCTGTAGGAGGGTCAAGTACAAGTGATGAAACAAAAACTGAAGCAGATAATAGTAAAGATAAAGAACAAACACCCAAAACACCAGCAGCGACTACAACTGCAAGGTAATTAATCTTTTAATGAAATTTGAGAATATTCTACAACTGCTGCTATTTTTTTCTTTAATTATTGCAGTAGTACACAGCCTTCAACACCAACACCAACGCCAACAGTTCAAAATACTACACCCAGGCAGCCTGAAAGTACTCCTCAGTCAACGCCAGTGACAACATCTGGAAGTGTTCATCCACCAGAAAGTGCTTTATTAATGGGTGATGAATACAATACAATGGTTAATAATATTATGGACATGGGGTATGTAATATAATTTCTATAAATTATTTTATTTAATTTTTTATTTTTAATCTTTATATTTTATACTAAAAAGGTATGAAAAAGAACAAGTTGAACAAGCTTTGAGGGCAAGTTTCAATAATCCAGACAGAGCTGTAGAATATTTATTAACAGGTATACCTGCTCAAATTTTTGAAGATCCTCCAGAAGAGGCAGCTGATTCACAAGATCCACTTCAGGAGGCAGGTGCTGATCCCTTAGCATTTTTAAGAACACAACCACAATTTCAGCAAATGAGACAAGTCATTCAACAAAATCCTCAGTTGCTAAATCCTGTTCTTCAACAAATCGGACAAACAAACCCTGCACTTCTGCAGCTTATTTCACAAAATCAAGAAGCTTTTGTTCGGATGCTCAACGAACCTGGTCAATATACTTTTATTAATTTAATCAATCTACATTAACCATTTATAGTAAAATCATTAACGCTCTAATGAACTTTTTAAAATTTTAGTGGGAGCAAGTGGTGGTGCTGCTCCTACACCTGCTGCATCAGCAGCCACGGTAGCTCAGGGTGGACTTGGTGGTGATGCAGCTGCTGGAGGAGGTCCAGGTGTTATACAAATTACGCCACAAGACAAAGAGGCCATTGAGAGACTGAAGTCACTTGGTTTTCCTGAAGATCTTGTTGTTCAAGCATATTTTGCGTGTGAAAAGAATGAAAATCTTGCCGCTAATTTCTTACTTTCACAAAACCTTGATGATTGAGTAAATTTAGCGTGAATTGACGACATATTTAGGATACCTTTGCAGGACGGAGTGATTTTATTGTTATTGCTGGCCCAAGTGTTTTACTCCTATACTATGTCGTACTTCAATTGGCAAGAAGTTAATTACCAAAAGAAAGAAAACAATAAACCTTTTAATTAAAGTGCAGATTTTTAGTCGAGGGAGGAATCGTTTTATCAGTGTTAAAGAAACAAATTTACTCTTGGCTTCATTGACAATTTGCTTTGCATTATATTAAAAGTTTCTACTCTGCAGACGATATTAGTTAAGGAAAATATTCATTGGTAAAACTCGAATGCAAATGAGAATGCAAGATCATATAGGTACATTTGTGAATGATGTTGCGCATGAATCAACTTTAGTATAATACAACACACTTGTTCTTGCGTTTAAATAATGTATGATTATAAAATAATTGTATATATGTACATAAATATATGTCTTGCGTTCTCATATACTTTGTCTACATCTTTTTGATGAAATGGTGAAATGTACACTAAAACAAGTGCATACATGTTGCATTTGAAGTATGCATCTATGTACTTACGTAAGGCTATGCAATTGTATATGTAAATGGTATTTTCTTTTTTAATACTTTCTATACCATGGAACATCCAATCAATGTTCAATGATAAGACGTATTTCCTTTTTCTGCTCTTTTCAACTAATTTTATGAAATTTAATAACAATTTAAATTATAAAAATTTTTATGATATGTGTGATTTTATTTCTTTTCAAGAATCCAAAATAAATACTTGCTTTGTTCTATAGATTGTTAAAAAAAAAATAATAATATTTATAGGAAAAACATTTGACATTTTTAAATTGAGACTGACCTGACTGCAAATAAAAAAGAAAATGGGGCTGTTTGAAAGACAATAGTTTTTCGCTACAATTTGAAAAATATCCAGCCTTATATATGCACACGTACACACGCGCGCGCACAAACACACACACACACACACACACACAGAGAGACTTATACACATGTTTACACAAAATTCCTACAATTTTCAATATTGGCTATGTTGTACTTTTGCATTTGTAGCCAATGCAAGATTTAACTTTAACATCCTGCTGTAGCATTGCTAAGCGTTGAATATTTTGAAAGTCCTTAATTTTAGACTTTGAAACAATCTTATTGTACGGAAGATAAACGAAAAGTTAACTCATCAACAGTTGCCATCAGATAGAAATATAATGTTCAAAGGTGTTTTCTAAATAACACTGAAAATACTTTTGAAAAATTAATAATGTTAATTATATATTAATCAACTGTAAATTTAAGATTCATTACAAATGTATGATGATAAACTTAGGGAGAATAGATTGGAAATTAATGACTTTATTTTAATAAGCAGTGATTTATTTAATGACAATCACTGTATGTAAAAATGATATTTCAAAATTTTACTTATTGCTCTCACAAACAAGCTAAAATTTTTATGCTATAATAATCTTATTTTAATCTAAAAAAATAAATTCATTAAAATATTTCTTCCCTATCTATTCATCCTAAAAAAAAAAATAAGTATCCTGCTTTGTGAATGACCGGTTTGAGGAATATAATCCTATTGTTTTTATTTGTGTTATATAATATTTTGTTTTGATGCACTTAATTACAAAGTCACAATTGTTAGGCTTATGTAAGCCTATCAATACCTGATAATGTTAAGTTTATATGTACTTTTTGATTTTTCAGTAATGTACCATTAATGATGCATTAATTAACGGGAATAAATTGTTGAAAATTTTGAAAACTTATGATCTAAGGCATCAACACAGTTTTATTATAAATAAGTAATACTAAAGTTATTGAATATTTTAACAAAAAATATATACTTGAGTTAAAGTTCTTTAACAAAATTATTATTTAAAATGCATGTTATTTCTTTCAATTTGATAAAGATTAATAAAGAATATTATGCATTATATATTTAATTTTTACATTAAAAAAAAAGCAATTCCTAATAAAAGAGATTTCAATAAAGATTTATTTTAGTTTATATAAAAATTAAAAAAATAAAAAGGAAAGAAATAGACATGCTAAAAATAGAAATTATGATTTTCCCAATTATAAATAACGAACATTACAAATGACGTTAAAATAAAAAATGATTGTAAAAATAAAAATTTTTGCTACATACTAAGAGTGTGCATTTATAATACGAAAGATATAATAAACGATTATGCGAGACCAAAATGAAAGGCGGATTTTTTAATTATTTCAATGGAAGGGAAAAAGCACAAGTTGCCAAGATTTGTAACTCTGCTTACATCTTGATATTTTAGCACATTATCATTGCATGCGTACAAATATGTGGCTTACGTGTAATGTGCGTGTCATCACGTATGTCGGCAGATTGCGGCCGCGTATGTTAGCGCATGCACTTTGTTAGTACACATATGCTACTCAAGCAATGTAAAAACAATTAATTTAATGAATCGATTTTTTAGTTTGTAAAGTAAAACGCCAAATACAAGCTAATCAGTAAAAATGTCAATGTTTAATTTCGAGTCCTTGTATTTCCCGAAATTCCTAGCTAAATTCTATTCAAGTAGAACATAGATTTTTATTTTTATTGTTCGTTTAGGTAGCAATTTTTAAACAAAAATCCAAATATATTATCTGCGGTCGTCACTAATAACATTTACATTATTTACAATTAATATATATGTAATTTTTTTGGCACTAAAAAGAAAAAAATCATAATTTTTTATTGAATACAAATTATAAAAATGGTTCATGAATATAAAATTAAAATAAAATAATTTAAAATCTTAAAACAAATATCGTGTCGTAAACATTAATTATATCTGTTTGAAACATTCCTTTTCTAAAGATTTTATATTTTATAAGAAGTTAACATTTCAATTTGATTTTTCAAATAAATTGTACTGAATTTAAAAAAAATTGTTTGTGTTAGAATACCGATAATATCGATAAGCTCAAATTTTTATACTAATATTTTTCTCTTTACAATTATTTTAACAAAGACAGCAGATCTTTTTTAGGAAAAAGGATTCTATCAGCGTCTTGTAAAACACATAATCATTAGAAAATTTTTTAATTATAACGTTTTACGATATAATTTTTGGGTCCCCGTATCATATTTCGTAGAGATGTCTACTCGAACTTTTCACGATTCCTTAAAGTCTAAGTATGAGAGAGTACGAAGATTACTTTTTACATTTACAATGCTTAGAATAAAATTTATTTATTCTCACTGTAATAATAATTTCAACTTTATTATAATCCAAAAAGACGGCAAAAAGTTATATATTATTCCTACAATAACTGGAACAAGAAAATAAGGCCTCTATTTACCTTGGGAAACAAAATGGCATTTTATTTTCGATTTTCATTAAATTTATCAAATATATTATAAAATCAAATGAGTTAAAGTATTACATGCACCGCAGGAGTAAAGACGATTAATCTTTTAGATGATTGCATATTTTGCTTTACTCCATGCAGAAAACTCATCCGTGGTAATAATCTGCGACTTTACGGAGTTTAAAAGGCCTACTATTACCGGCTACACGCAGTTTAAACACTTTCTTGACTATTAAAATATAATATATAATGCATATTAGCAGACCCAGGATATAAATGCCTTGCGAATAATGATAGACTCTATTTCTCTCCAAAATTTGAAGTCAATAAACATTATGAAATAAAATTTTTTTACTTATTTTGGAGAACCTCTAAAAACTTTCTTATTGTTTATAAAATTTTGTTCAAATGCGATTCTTAAATGCTTCAGAATATTAACTTGAAATTTTTAACAGAGATAGAGTATATACTATTATTACAGCAGGCAATTATCTTCTGAATTTCCTAACTCAATATATCTATTTTTTTTTATAAAAAACAGTTTAATCTGTATACCCTGTTTAAAAAATTAGGCTGGATTTCCAGCCTGAATTTCCGCCTAGACTGCCTAATCGGTAATAGTACTTTTTTAGTAATGTATTAGGTACTATCGTTACGGTACGTAAAAATATCATTGAATAATTGAAATATCATTGCAATAATTATTAAAATGATTCAATAAGTATTAATATTTATCGATATAAAAAATAAGATTTTTATTCTCTTATAGTTAGTAAAAAAACAAAATAATTTAATTATTTAATAATATAATAATAAAATATTTAAATCTAAATTGCATATTTTATTATATGCGCTCTTATATTTTTAGTGCGATTATTCATTGATTATTGATACTGTTTGAAGTACCTTTTTACCGACAGATGTTAAAATCGTTTACATTACAAAAAATCTTATCCACCACAATGCTGCAGCCTGCAGCTGACTACTTTAGTGTGTCGTTGCAGACGCAACCTTAGGGACGTTAAACATGGCGTCGCGCATTGCAGCTAGTGCAACAGTTCGCGCAGTAAAAGGAAGAAAAATTCTTCCTGCACGAGCAGCTTTGGTTTTGGTATGTATTCATATTTATTAAATTAGAAAATTAAAATAATTCGATATTTTTTGTTCAATTGGTACATATTACGTAAAACGTAAGACTTTTATATTGATTTGAAATGTAACCTCTTTTCATCATCGTATTTGTGATATTACAAAATATGTCATAAGAATTATTTTAATGACTAGGAAACTATATAAGATACATAGACAGGATTTGAGAAATTTATAAAATGCATTTAAATAACTGTGTAAAATTATGCTGTTGTCACAGAAAAATACAGTTTTATAAATCACTCCATGCAATCTAGTAATATGTATGAAATTGATTATATATTCAATTAAACAATTTAAGAAAAATTTGTAAATGAAATATTTTTTACTTAAAATTGTATTAAATATTATTATTACAATATTGTAAACTAAATCTATGTACTGTATATTCTTGCAATGTGTTATTATAAAATATATGAAAAAACAACCGTTATTTTAACCTATAGTACTAAAACTTATTTTATTTTATTTTTAGACACCAAATGCTGTAAACAAAATAAAAGAAATCTTGAAGGACAAACCAGAATATGTAAGTATTACTATTTATAAAAAACAGAGTTATAAGTTCAACAGCAACTGAATGATTTGTACTTAAGTATATTTACCATTAGCAGGGATGTCTAATGTTATTAAAATGATATTTAAAATCAAATGTGGTTATACTCTTGTTATATAGATATAAAAACAATATTACATTTTTCTTTTAAATAGATATATGTTTAAAAATAATTCTGCTTTCTTGATTAATGTTTGTGATTTTTCTTATTTATATTGTCATTGGTAATATACTAGTTTTTCTAAAAATTTTGAAAACTATTCTTACAGAATTTATTTGAATATTATTTTTCTGTAAGTACTCTATCTTTTTTTCTTTGTATTAAAAGTTTTAAAAGAAGTCAATAAACTGATTTAGAAATCTTAAATACAGTTTTAAAAAAAATTTATTAAAGCTAAAAAGTAATCAGAATTACAAATGTATTTATAAGTCATTCAATTTGTAAACAACATTAGTATTAAATAATCAAGTTAAACATAATTTACAAAATAATTGGAAAAAAATAAATTTTAGATTGGCCTCAAAGTTGGTGTCAGACAAAGAGGGTGTAATGGCTTAAGTTACACATTGGATTATGCTAGCAACAAGAGTAAGCTTGATGAAGAAGTACTTCAAGATGGTGTGTGCGTTATAATTGATAGAAAGGCTCAGCTTTCTTTATTAGGAACAGAAATGGATTATATTGAAAACAAACTGAGTTCTGAGTTTGTATTTAATAATCCAAATATTAAAGGAACATGTGGGTGTGGAGAAAGCTTCAGTGTATAATTTGATCAAAATTTTCAGTTATATTTATAGTTTTAAAATTGATTTCAAAGTGTTTTATCTAAAGATTTACAACTATAAAATCTTGCTGGTGGTTACAAAAAGCCATTTTTTCTCTTTTGACCTAAGAATCAAATAGTTTTATATGTAATTCAATTGTACAAATGTAAGTAGTTAAATGAAAAGTAATATAATTTCCCAATAAATACTCTTGTTAAATTGTTATATTAGGAATTAATTGTACAATACTGATCTCAAAAGTTTGCTCTATGTAGATCTATAATTTGTATAAACATGATTGTACATATTTATTTATTATAAATTGTATAAAATGTATGTATAGCTATATATTAATAATCAATAAAACAACAACTAGAATTTTCTTGTTGCACCACAAGAATTTTTTTTAATTTAATATTCACTTTGTGTATCTGATTATAATACTTAATATATATAGATAGTATTTTTTATCATGAGAAGAAAGCAAAATAAATAAAAAATTCCAAAGTATATAAAAAAGTATCACAAAAATTTTTTTACAAATTTTTAAACTTAAAATACTCTTATTTTTGGAGTAATTTACATTTTTTTCAATCGGCGCTTTAGCGCCCCAAAAGCGAGCCTGATTTGGTAATAGGTACTTTGGTAATATATACTGTTTTCTGACTAGAAATTTTAAATATGATTTAAATAGGCTTCAATTAGTTTTGTTTCTAATGTTATTCCAAAGACAAATCCGAAAAAATTAATAGGTATATATTCCTTTTTGTAAATTAAAGTATTTTTTAATATTCATCACGTTATTTAATATTAACTCCATCTATTTAAGCTTTATAAATTGTATGTATATTCATCTATTATTAAAGTACAAAAACTAAATAAATATTCAGGTATCAAATATTTTCGATCATATTATCGTATGTATAACGAAGAAAACTTTGAGATTATCATCTTTTTGTAGTCAATTTAAAATGATAATGTTAATATGGAAATAATATTTAGATTGTCTCTCGAACATAATGCAAATCTTACGTAAATTTTTACTGGACAAAAACGACGTAGTAGGGGGAATGTATAAGCCTGAGAAATAATTACGAGGATACTATCACTGAAGAACTGAAGCCAAAAAGGTTTGATAAGATAAAAGAATATTAAGTCATTTTTACGAAAGAATTTTGCAGCTATTATTTTATTTAACGCCAATATTGATGTTTAGATGATAATAAAGAGAAAAGATTAGAAAATTTATAAAATGCACTCCGTCAAGTACAAAGAATGTCAACTCTAGCAATAATTAGTCGATTACGTCGGAAAGTAATGTTAACTTTGGAATTGTTTAACTGTAAATTTATAATCCACGTGTTTTTATTTGCGCAAGTTAATTCTGAATTTGGGATTAAGGAGTTACTTAAATATGAAATGGAACTAAATATTCCAAGTATTCTGATTTTCGATAAGCCCTTATATCTATACTATATATATTTTCCTTATCTGTATTATGTAGGTATTCCAGGAAACTGACTTGGATTCTTGGACAAGAATGTAACAAAGTGTTACGCCCCCATGTAGGCGGCCCTAAAGTCATGCCGTAATTCGGTCGAACCTTTCCTTTTGTTTTTATTCAACAAGATTAATCTTGCTGACTATCAGCTGTATTTTAAATTGCAGTTATTTGTTTGTTGTTTAATATTAATAATCGTATATTATTAAATTTTTTCTGAAACTAAAAAAAAAAAAATAATTACGATTTGCTAATTTGCACAAGTTGTGAGTGTATTTCCTTAAATTGATAACTTGGATTATACCTAAAAATCAAAAACGATTAAAATGTCATTGTTAAATACATAGGTAATTAGGTCTAAGTAAAATTTGACGACGGTCCGTTGACTCGCAATAAACAGGCTAATAAACTATAAAAATCACATTTTGTTTCAATATCAACTAATTAAAATTCATCGTAATTTGGAATTTTTCAAATTTTAAAAGTCAGAACAAGTCCAGTCGAGAGGGCGACACATATCTGGATACAGCCGCACATTAGCGGAAAAACTGTCAGATTTCGCCATCTGCCGCATAACTCGCAAATCTCTCCAGCTGGACAGAAAAGTCGAATTACACATCGGCAATTGGCCATAACGCTGTTAAAAGTAGTCCTAGCCTCCGTCGAGCATTGGCCGAGGCTCGCCGCTCTACTGGAGGGGTACGGTGGGGTGGGGCGGCGAGGGGAAGGAGCGTTGTCGGCCCCAGCCAATGAGCAAGTCAGAGTGTCAGAGTGTGACCAATGAGAGCGTAGTATACTCGGCGGCTAGAGGCGCCCGTTGGCAGGGGGAGCTATTGGTTTGGTAAATCGGGCGCTAGGGCTGTATAATGCCGCTGCGGTGGCGTTAGTAGCGCTCTCCCTGCTCCGTGTGGGGCTAGGAACGATGCTCGGGCCGCTGCTAGGAGGCACTCGGGAGGCAGGGAGGGCACGCGAGCGGAGGCACGGGCTCAGTGTCGCCATTGCAGCTCTACCGTGCAGTCGAGCTCTCTGTGCGCGCGCACCGCCGTTGCCTCCGCTGCAGCCGCGACTCTTCCCAGCAGGCAGCAGGAGCGCAGAGAGTGCCGCCGCCGAGCCGCCTCGACGAGGAGCGTATTATAAAGCGGCTCTCCAGCGAGGCCGAGCCGCTCTTACCCCCGATGCAGAGACACTGCACCGAGCTCACCGATAGACTCTTGCAATCCCTTGACGAGGAGTACAATGTAAGTAAGCGGCCGCGCTCTCACTCGCTCTCCATCGCTCTCTCTCTCTCTCTCTCGCACACGGTCAGACAGCGCGCAGTCGCTCTCTCGCTCGCTCGCTCGCGTATAGCCAAAGCTCCCGCAAGCAGCACCACCAGCGCATATCTACACACCGACAGCAGCAGCAGAGCCAGGACCGCTCGCGCAAACGGCCATCGGGCCACTCTCGCGCCGCCGCCTCACCGTCTCTCTTCGCCCGCTGACCCCCCCGCCCCCCCTTCAACACAGCGCGCTCTCTCTCGCTCGCTCTCTCGTATACCGCGAGCCAGCCGCGGATCTGTCTCTCTCGCACCTCGCTCTGCTGTGTGCGTGGCGCGCGCGCGCTGCTACGATCCTACTGACCGTCGTCGCAGCCTCAGGACTGATTTCTCACTGCCGCCGCCGCCGCCACCGCTGCGCGCTGCCTATACGTGCGACCGACACACATAGCTGCGCGCACGCTCACCTCTATCTTGATGAGACTGTGTGTGTACGTGCGTGTGTGTCTAGCCCCTCGTGTCCCCCTTTAGCTGCTGCTGCTACTTCGTCGTCTACTTACACCTTCTGCAGCTTTATATATGCGAGCAGCGCTTTTATTTCCAGACATGCCGAGCGACGCCGAGCTAAGGCTGCGCTCGGATTATAATCGAGGACGACTTTTTTCTTCCTCTTTCGAGCCCTTAGATGGCCAATACCCCAAATCGGATCTACCGCGAGATTTTTGCTTTTTTTTTCTCTTAGAGCGTATGCGTGACTGCGCGCACGTACACTTGCGTATACGCGCGAGCCTGAAATATGCATGCGGAGAGATGGTCGCCTTTTTTTTCCTTTTTGTACGGACGTTATGTGGATCCGTTTGCGGATTCATTTAGCCTACTTAGGAAATGGGCTTACTCGATCCGATTGATTGCCCGAAATATGCACCGGAGAGAGGAAAATGCGTGCCTACGTGATAATGCGACACGACGACGTTTACGATTCTCTCGAATTCTACGTGCTCCGGGCACTTCCCTTTCTCAATTTAACACGAATTCTTTTAGGAATTTTCTCTTTTCTTATGTAACGGGATTGAATTTTAATTATTTGCTGCTCTTTAATGGCTTATTAACTAGCTTGTAATTAGCTCAATGATTAGTCATTACTTCTCTTATGAGCCCTATAGACAATATTTCTTTAGATACTATCTTTATTTTTTTTTTATATATTTTGTTGCCCTAGAGTAGTTTATTTATTTTTTATTAAAATTGTTTTATTAGGTTGTCGATATGGGAGTTGTTGTGGAAGTCATCACGGCCCTGGAAAAGACGACCATCACCAAAGAGGTTCTTGAGGTATGTATGCAGGTAGCTGTAAATTCATGAAATTTTACAAGAACATTAAATATTGTTCAATTTCATATCCAGCTCACTAGGCTTGGTAAATATATTAATGAACTGCGGAGAAAAACAAACAATGATGCCTTGGCTAAAAGGGCGAAAGACCTGGTGCGCAGGTGGAGAGAAATGGTGTTACCGCCCACACATTCTACTCCTCAACCAACGGTTGCAGACACAGCACCTCCAGCACTTAATGGAGCTAATGCACAGAGTCCAGCTCTAAGGAGTCTTAAGCCTCAGAGCCCAGCTTTTAGAGGTCTTAAGCCACAGAGTCCTTTATTAAAAACCACATCATTGAGTAGAGTGAGTATACTTTATTTTTATTTTATCTCAAATTCATTACAGTTAACATTATTTTTACATTTTTTACACTTTTTAATTACATTTATTTACTCTCTTGATATCTACTTTGTAGCTACCAATAGTAACTGTATACAAAGGTCATTTACAAGTTTCATGTTAATGTTTCAGTATTAAATCTTGCAACAAGTATAATTTTGAAAGAAAATAGAATTTTGTACTTAAATCTTTTAATGATCAGTTAATGATGAAATTTAAAAAAGGTTTAGCTCATTAATTGCCCTTTTTGTTACTATATTTCATATAACCTTAAAAAATGTAACATATGACAAGTAATATCTCACAAACTATTGTAACAATATTTATTAAATATATTATTCTTACAATGTAACTAAGTTAATATTTTGAAAATTATGTAACTAAATTTTGTAAAAGTAGTTTGAATCAAATTTTATTAAATTTTTCTGAATTTAGTTTATTTTTTATTCAAAATATAATAAAAATGTTATTTTTTTTTTTTTTCAGGTATCAAGTCCATCTTTATCTTTACACAGCGATCAATCACGTTCACCAATCGTATCTCCACATAAACCACCAATTACGGTGACAAGCAATCACAGGTTTAATTCCAATGCTGCCCAACTGGACATAAAATCTAGTAGTCATAATCACTCATTGGAAGCAGTACCACGAACTCACAGTTCAAATAAACGCCTACGAAAAGATGAACCAATAATTGTAGAAGTTGAGCATGCAAACAAAAGGCAACGTCTCAATGGCGAAACTGTGAGTAATAGTAATGAGAACTTGCAAGTGCCTAGCCCCACCCTTAAAGAAAGGAATCCAGAACTTATCGAGCCTTCCTCAAATATTGAGAATGTGGTAAAGAAACGTGGTAGAAAGAAGGGTAGCAAATCAATTAAAAAGCAAGTATCTGCAGAGGACAGTGTTAAAGAGAAACTTGCTAGTATTTCGAGAAATACAAAATTGAAAACCACACAGGAATTGCTGGCCGACTTACAAGCCCGAGGTTCTAATTCAAATGCCAATCTCTTACCTAGTCACAGTGTTAATCCACCAAATGTCGAAGACATTTTAAGAACAAAGCGTGATGGGGATGTTAGCAAATATATATCTAATAATCAGAACAATTTCTCACGAAAAGAGAAAAAAGAAATCAATTCGCAACAAAAATATATTAAGTCTGAAGAAAATATTCGCAACTCCCCTCAAAAGTATCAAGAATCAGATACACTTGATGAGGATACACGGGATTCAGAAGTTACACCTATAAATAACCTCAGGCCACCACAGGAACTGTCAGTTGAGGAAATACTTGCCAAGTTACCACCATTAGACCTGGATTCGATAGACTGGGGTGATGATGGATACGGCGAAGTAGATGAGAATACAATTATCAAACAAAAAGAGGTTACCGAAGAAGATCTCGATAGGTTGCATACAGAATGTGTAGAAGGTTTAAATGGAAACTTTCAGCCAAGACTTTCTCCTCTCTCTATTAAAAGTGAATCAACACAGACACTTGAAGACAAAGTGAATCTTGATAGTGTTATTGGTTTGCGTAGGCCTTCGCATAGCCATAAGGACGAAGTATTTCGAGAATGGCATGAAATGCTTGCAAAGCCAAGTGTTGATGGCCAAATCCTCCACATATTGCCTTATGTTATCATTGATTAGTCATTAAAATTGTTTAACATTACTCATAAAACTTCTCCTATCTCTATACCGATCGAGTCATTTTGATGCATTGCATCCATTTTTTTCATCGAATAATCGTTCATTTGTTATTACATGTTTTTCATATCATATGATTGTCGTGATAGCATTTTTTTGTAATGAAAATGCGTACTGTATTAGGAAACAAACGTTACTTCAGCGCTATTACAAATAAGACGTAAAATTTTCCTAATAATTGTGATGATCAATCATTGAAAATATGTATTATTTTTGTTGCATTAATAATAATATGTTTTTGCTTCGGGCTCTGGTTAATTAGGCCGAGGTTTTTTATACTTTGTTTTTTGCTTGAAAGTATAAAAATTACTAAAAGTATATTGCATAAAAATCAAAGCCAAAAAAATTACTTTCAAGTCAGAACTGCGTGTTACGAATGACTATAGCGCTCGAGCAAGAAAGTAGCATGTACCTACATTGTTAAGTCTATTAAGTTATTTTTAAACTTGTATAGAAAGTATTTAGAGATCTGAGCATCCAATTTTACTTGGATATTAAACTCTAAAGAAAACCTAAAAAAGAAATTCATTACAAGTGAACTTTGGAGATTCAGAACAGTAATTATTAAGACAGATGCTGTGCATTGTTGATTTCTGATTGTAAAAATTTTCATAATTAAAATAATATTTGATAAGAAAATTTACTACCTACATATAATTTACACACTTTTCTTTAAACATTCTGATTTTAAAAAAGAAACACTTTTAACAAAAAGCTATTTTAAACAAATTTGTTGTTTTGTTCGTAATATTCAAAAAAAATTTCATTGAAGAAAATATTTTATTTATATCTTCCAATTTACTCTTTGTATACATATATTATTCTGCAAAAACGAATTATCCAAAGTAACTATATATTTATTTTATTAGTGAAAATCTAATTAGATGATTAATTTAAACTATTGTTTGTATATCATTACCACCTTCATTACCTTCTTTTAGTTGGTACTATCTAATGATACTTTTATTATGAATAATTAATTTTTATAAATCATGTTATCATTCAGAAGGGCAAAATTTAAAAAATATCAATGAAAAAAAATGAAATATAGAGTATCCAGTACTCTATCAAAAAATTATTCACAAAACACAGTTTACCGTATGTAGTTACAAATATTTTAAGTGATAAAGAATGTAGCATATTTCCTATTTCAAAATAAGGTGCCTTCATTATTTTCGTATTTTTCATACTTTGTCACTGTAGTCATCTACAAAAGTCAGCGGTTTATGTCAACACTAAAAAATATCGGGAGATTCTTTAGTCACTTTTACTTGAATAAGTACAGTGCCAAGTTTAAAAAACAGAATGCTCTTTCTCAAACATTGTTCAATTGTTCTGTTATACTGTTTTTACTAGATCAAATGCTTTTTTAACTTCTCTGATATTGTAATATACCATTGCATAAATGGCAAGTTGAAAATAAAATGAAAATTTTTTGTTGTCCCTTTTAAAAATCATATAATTACTATAAGGGATTAAAGTAAAATTATGTCAAAAACAATAGTAAAAAATTAATTTTAGTAAAAATTTTTAAAAATAAAAAAAAAAAACATGGCACTGAACTACTTTAAATAAAAGTATTAAATTACTGGTATTTTGTAATTTATAAGTATTTGATGATCAAAAAACTAAAAGCAAAATTTCATTTTTATACAGTAATAAATGTTAAAATCAATATAAATTATTAGTTTCATAAATTTAATTTTTGTCAGTAATTTTTATGCAAAAAAAGTTTTATATTTTAAATGTAATTATTACACACATTATTATTATATACATTTTTAAACAAATCAATATTTAGTTTGAAAAATATTTTTTGATACCAAGTATTATTAGAACTGTGATAAATTGTACTTTAATAGTTCAGTTTTAGAAAAAATAAGAAATCTATAAAGTGCTAAATTTACATTATTTAATTCGCAAAAAGCGTAAAAAATTGTTAACTTAATACAATTTGTTGTAATAATTTTTTGTCAATAATTATTGATCATCAAATACTTATCTTCAAAGTGAAAATTTTAAAGTGAATTGTTTATGTATTATAAATGTATGTATGTACTTCATAGTAACAATCTTCATTGAAAAAGAAAGAAAACGGTTCTGTTAATTACTATGAAAACAAGAGTTATTAGCATAAAAATTCAAACAGATCATAGGATGTGTTCACATAAAATCTTAGACATTTTTTATACTTCATAGTATGAATTTTAATGTGAAGTAAGTGTATATCACTAAAAGACCATTTTTTAACGAATTTTAATTTTAACAATTTATAATAAATTGTTATCTCAGAGTTTTAAAAAAGTAATTCATTATACTAAATGCAGAGGGGAATACGTTTAGTAATTTCTTACATTAAATAAAAAATGATTTTTTACAACCAATATTATTTAAATAAAATTATAATTAACATATACCTGCTTGCACGTATGTACTTCGTAAAAATATATTTTTATTTTTATTATATTAAAAAGAAATGATTTATTTTTACTTCTGGTATTATATTTTTACCGTTATATATTAATTTTATTTTAGCAGCCGACATATTTTAAAATGATCGTTTAAAGTGCCTTCCAAAAGAAACTTTTAATTTTGCAATAAACAATTTTTATATTTTTTTTTTTATAAAAAATTTGATTTATCTTATAAATTGAGATAAAAATTTCTAAAAAGGAAGTATTGTTTGAGTATTTTGACAATGAAAAATACAATCGGTTAAAACAAAAATTATAAAACACGCGGACTTGTTTATTTCCTAATGGAAGAAAATGAAAGATTTTAATTTTATCATTTTTATAAATGAATAAAATAAAATTAGCATAATAAAAAAACTTGTTTTCTCCTAAATGGTAATTAGCAGGACCCATGTATGGATTATCCATTTGAAACCAGCCAAATCTTTATAAAGCGCGACTTTTACTGTGAAATCAAAAGTGCGAAATTATCCCAAGTTCTGAAGGAATAGTAAAGAAAAGATGAATAAATATTTTCGTATTTGCTTTGAAATATAAGCCCTCTGTTTGCATATATTAATTTAAATTTATCAATACGTATGTAAAAAAGAAAAAAAAACGATAATTAGACTTAGAAATGAATAGTACATGTGCTTCATGCTCAATATTTTTCACAACTAATTTATTGTGCTAAACAAAATAATGCATCCACGTGTACGAAAAAAAGAAAAAAAAACAACAATTATGTCGTTATAATTATGACCATTTAAAATTTAGATTATTTGATTACGTTTAAGTTTAATTATCTAATACAGTTTGATATTGTTAGAATATAAGATTACAATAGTCAATCGAAAACAGAGAAGACTTTTGTAATTTTGAGTTCCGAGGTGTATGTGCGCAAAGAAAAGAAAAAGATTTAGTTGGTAAAATTTCGTCAAATTAACAATAATCGAGATGTAAAGTTTGTTTACAATACGCCGTAGGCGCGCGCACTTTCGATTTGCCATTTATTATAAAACTCGTTGAATGTGCGATCGTCATTCATAAATATATACACACATGTGCGCGCACATATTTATTCTATGTTTATAAACTGCCGAATACCTTTTCCCAAATTTATACATAATAAATATAAATAAATAAATAACTAGGGATTCGAGTTGATGCAGAGAGAAGGAGAGCTATAGAAGAAAATAATAAACATTATGTATGTACATGGGAGCAAGGAGAAGAGAGGAGACTAATAAGCCTGTACATTATTGAGAAATATCAGAGGAAACTATACAGATAAAGATATGGGGCCCGAGAATTTCTGCGTATATTTCTAAGTTTTGTCGTTATTTTTACGAAAGACTGGATGAGATGGCTATACAAACACCATCGTCGATCACACCCACGATTTTTTAAGTCAGTTCCACTAAACGATGAGGACGATACTTATATATATATATATAAATATATATAAATATCCGCGCGCGTGCACTGAACATTGTTAGTGTGTGTATGTAGCATGTAGGGGAGTGTGAGTCGAGAGCGAAAAACTCGAACATTATATATTTGAGGGATCAGAGCCAAGTGGATATACGTGCGTGCGTGCGTGCTGTAAGAGGGTTGCGATGTGCGAACAAAATTCTGCAATACAACTACATATATGCGATATACATACATATATTATATATTATGATACACACGGACACGCAGACACACAAAACTTGTCTTGCAATTCTCTGCTTGAAAATTTTTAGATATGCGGAAATGCAAATCGACCTCGTCTTTCTCGGATTCCTCTCTAAAATCCGACTTGTACATTTTCAAAACATTCTGGGAGACAATTAGAGAAGGAGCTGATTTAAAGAAAATAAAAATAATTAACGACAGGTACACTTCGAGCAGAAGATTTGCTTGTCAAAGATTTTTCATGCGATTTGTAAGATGTTGTTTCGAGAGAATATATTATATATGATATAATTCAACGTTTCTTTTTTCATTCTGTTAAAATGCCACTTACCTTTTATATATTTTTATTATTTTACCTTTTAATTATTATTTTCTTTTTAAAAATTATATATAAAAGCAGAGCTTCATTAAAAGCGTGCAAAATTAAAAGGTAGGTAAATATTACCATTCAATCGTAATTTTACACATCAATTCATTGCCACATGTAAATTCCTCCTTTACGTGATTTTTACTCTATTATCACAAAATTTGCACGCAACGATTCATTTGCCCTATACTTACCGCGCTCCTAAGTCTCGAACCAATTCGTACAATATAAAAACGCTCATTTCTTTGCAATTAATTTGTATAAGGTATTTATCGTTAATTGCAATAAATATCTTATATAAATTAATTAATTTGCTTGTTATTGAAAAAATTTAAGAAATTAATAAAATTAATAAATTTAAGCAAAATGAAAATACAAGTAAAAATCATATCATTAGAAAAATAAAGTTGAATAAAAGCACTTAAAGAAAAAAGGATTTCAATAAATCAATAATTTATAAAATCATTAAAATTATATCTGCAATTAATTATAAATTGCTATTTCTATAAATTTATAAATACATTTTTGTTTTACTAAATTAAAAAGACTATCTATGAAAATCTACATACAAAATTCACTTATTTTTAAAAAAATTGGAGATTTATGCTATGTAATAAATATAATATATAAAGAACTAATAAATCATACAGAACATAGCAATTATTTGAATGTGAAAACTTAGAAATATGTTGTCTTATTCATTTTCTGTGAAAAACCTCTATTTTTGTTTCTTTTAAATTTATTTAACTTGTTTAATTAATTAGTTCGTATATATAAGAAATTAAACAATATATTATATTTATATAATATATTTATGAAAATATTTTTCAAAATCTACAAAAGTTGTTGAAAAAATAATATAAACAAAAAATAACATGTTATAGCTAAATTTCGAATATTTACATTTAAATTATTTAAAATCAAATTCTTTTGATTTTGACTATAATTTTACATTTTTTATAAAATATATATAACTTTATTACGTTTAGTATTTCGATCTTTTATCTTGAATAAATCAATTAATTTTTTCAATTTTGAAAACTGTTTTTTTAACTTGCATATGCAGAAAGCTCAATCAGATTTTAGAATTTTGAAATACCCCAAAGTTTTCTTTTTCGAATTTTTAACTTTATATGAATAGACCAATTTACTTAAAATTTTAAATAGTCTATAAACTTACGTATGAGAACATTTATTTTAAATGTTTTTCTTTAAAAAAACGGTTTTTTCAGTTCCAACAAAAAACATCTTTAGGTCTTTTTTCATTATCCTTATTGAAAGTACCTTAGCTCATATTAAAATAAATGTATACGATATGAGTAGTATATAACGTAATGCAGGGTTTCTTGATGTAGAAATTAATCTATTACAATTTTTTTTATTAGTTAATTCATATATTCTTTCAAATCTCGTATAAATATTACAATAGACATTTTATCTCAAGAATTCAATGCTAATATTAATACTATCTTCAAAAGTATCCGGTATTTTTAACATATTTTTATGCTTAGCCATAGTATTATCTATTTTACATTATTTTTATGTACATGTGCAAATATTAACTACTACAGTTCAAGACACTCGCGCTTCTTACCGTATAAAAACGGTAAACTATCTAATTACACGGTTTACTCTCATACAATTCTGATTGGTTCAAATTTGGTGAAGAAACTCTCCATGATAAACATTATCTCTAACATAATAAATCTGCACATTAATTACTTTGTAATCAAAGAAAATTAAAAATTGAATAAGATAATTTTAATATACCTATTATTTATATAATTTGATTATATGCTAGACATTGAAATAAAAATTAGGATATTGTAAATTCTATTGTAAAATTATTAAATATCTCCAATTAATATTTTAGTCTTATATGCAAAATAATCACTCAATCAGTTTTATTTAAAAATAATTATTAGTCGAATGTCTTCATTAATGAACTGAATAAAAACGTAAACAATTTTTTTTGACATGCATCAGATCTTTCACTTCAGTCATTCACTGACAAAATGCAATCTAAACAACTCAGAATTTTACAAAGTATAAATATTGTTCTTGGTTTATAAAAAATTAATTTTAAGCGCATAGCTTACAGTTATAAAATTAAAATCGGTCAAACATTACGATTTATATTATTTTAATCTTAACAAGCAATACTTTCCTTTTTATTTTTTTGATCAATTTCAAAATTAGCATTTTGTCTAAGTTCAGTGTCTTGAAAAAAAATTACATAAGCATTATTTTGAACACACTTAAAAACTTCATCAGCAGAGACAACTTTAACATTCAAGTCATCAAAGTAAAACCACTGATCTTCATGCTTTACAAAACTTATATAATGTCCAGAGTCTATACTATCACCTATGTGTGATATTATACAAATTGGTTCATATTCTGGAAAATGACTAAACTCTTGAGTGTTATTGCTAAAATAAAAATTAAAGATATTTTATTATAATATCTTTAAAAAAATAAGATAATGAATAAAAAATAAAAAACTCACAGCACAAGAGAATCCAATTTTAATAAAGATGGAATTTCGACTAAAGTGGATTTTTTTATTATTCCATTGGTTGACACTTGGTAACGATTTACTTGAACTGTCAAAATTTTTGGGAATCTCTTAAATTTAGTTGTCAAACTGTGTTTAGGATGTTTACATGATTCACATGTCATATCCCTGTGCTCTAAAGCATAAGTTGTATTAATCATATCAGTCAAATTTTCAGTGTTACCATTATCCTCACTTGGTACATCAATGAATAACATTAAATTTTCTATTTTTTGTTGTCTTTGTTTTGAACAATTATCACAAGCATAGTTTTCAATCATATGTAACAAAAAATATTCATCAATAGGATTTATAGTTGTTTCCATTTGGCTATTTTTAGATTTAGTTGCAGATGAATTGGTCTTAACACTTGAAACATTATTACTATTACTTCGCAGTTGTCTAACAGATATGTCTGATAAAGGTAGTCTCTTATTCGAATCAAATTTATTACTTTGTGGTTTCTGAAGAGAATCTTGATCATTGTTTGGTATATTTTCTATTTCGTTACTGTAAGATTGTTTCGATGACATTGACTCAAATTCAGTTTTTATGAAATTCAGTAAATTCAGAACAAACTCAGACACGTCTTGTTGAGCTTTTGACGAATATAATCTATCCAATGCAGACAATTCTTCTTTAAAAGTGCTATAAAAAAATAAGTATTGTTTAAATAATGCATTAACACTATGAAAATTGATGTTTGAAAAAAACTAAAGTTTTACTTACCAGAAAGTTTGTTCAAAGCTAGAACTTTCTGTATTTCCTTTTCTCCATAAAGCTTGTACACTTATCAGCGAAGCCATCAATTTTGAACATTCAGGTATATCTAACGAATCTAATTTATCTATAAAAGGTAATGTAAATATTGCATGCAAAGTTGCATTGATCCAACATCTATTTTCACCAGGTGGATTTGGAAATCCGTTAGCATAATAAGGCTTAATTTGATTGTTCCCATAAAAACAGTCACAAGAAATGCCTACATTGAATGGTTCATAATCCGTTGAAGATGAAACAGGTACATGGTGATCAGGTTCTTCATCAAATGGAGAATTTGGTCTAACAAAATTTTGTTCAGGTACAGTTATGGAAACATTTGATTTATTGTAAAAGGACTTAGTGCTAATAGAAGGTGAACGTGCTTCAGTTTGTGTTACTGATGAATTATAATTTAATTCTTTACTCATAGCCCTAGTAAATTTATATTTTCTTTTTTTCAACATTTCTTGAGCATTATTAAGTCTTGCTTGCGTCTTTACATCTGCTTTAATTTGTGAAATCTGTTTAAGCTTTGGAGGACTAGCTGGTAAGTTATCTAGTTTTGATTTCTGAAGATTTGTACAGGGCTCAATGGTTATTTCTGA
This sequence comes from Eupelmus urozonus, assembly GCA_900480035.1. Classification (NCBI taxonomy): domain Eukaryota; kingdom Metazoa; phylum Arthropoda; class Insecta; order Hymenoptera; family Eupelmidae; genus Eupelmus; species Eupelmus urozonus. The sequence continues at coordinate 5,292 of UELX01001305.1, read as the reverse complement.
AAATTCAGATATTGAAGTAGAATCTAAAAAATTTATTTGCTCTGATTTAGTAACCAGTTCTTGGTCGTCAATTGGTAAAATTGTCGGAGGCTGTTTGCTGTTTTCAACAAGCTCATTTTGACAAACCAATCTTATATTTTCATTTGAACCAGCCTTCAATAATTGAATTTCTTCTGAATTTTCGATCAAAGATACAAGTACAGGTGACATATTGGTTGATATTCTATCACTTTCCGTTTTATCTTGCACTTTATCACTAAAACCTCTAATAGTCACTTCATTATCTTCGATAACCGGAAATGCCTTAACATTGGGATGAATGAGTTCGTTACAATTATTTTGACTATTTTTCTTAGGAATAATGGTCAGAGTGATCTCTTGATTATTGATATGATACTGTTTTGCCAAATCCACACTACTCATAACAGTTTTATTGTCGATACAGCAATCCCCTTCAGTTTTTCTGCGCTTCAGCATATTAGGTCTATCGGAAGACCATGAGTGCCCTGTATCATGTGAAAGCATACCATGAAGCTCAATCGATTATATTTCAAAGTAATAGTTGCAAGAGAATAATTCAATAAAAAAGCAGTGAAATTAGTAAAGAGCAGTAATTTAACGACAGTATATAATGGCGAATAAGTGAAGGAAAAAGTGCAACTATCGCGAGGAAAGCAAAAAACGAGGTATAAAAAAAGGCGGCAAACGTGCTAATTGACTTACCTAGAGCGGAATGTTTTGATGCCGATCCCGGTGTTTCCGGATGGTGTACCGCTTGCGCCACGCTGAGCATGTCGATGGCCGATACCGGCTGGGGTCGCCGCCAGTGAGAACAATTAATACCCAACCCCGGCACAACTGATAATCCGCAAGCGACGCGGAACTCGCTCAGAGTCCCGATCTCCCGGCGGCTACTTAGCCGCCAATTGTCTTTGTCTAATTGATGCCCGAGTTAGACTCGTGTAACGGTTTGCCGCTATAAAGCCGCACTGATTCGCGCGTGAGTGAGCGATAGAGGCACAGAAAAGAGAGAGAGAGCGAGGCAATGCCGCGCGCGAGTGCACGTTTTACAAATCTGGCACGACTCGGCGCGCTTCCCTATGGCCTTCCTGCTGCTCCACGGCCCTGTCACTCTCGTTCTTCCGCACGAACACGTTTACCGCCGAAAAATGCAAGCGCTTTCATGGCTCACGAGGACCCAACGAGGCGATTTTATAGGTGCTCCACTCGACTTGGCGGGAAATGCTGCCTTCGTCTTCCTTTTGTTGCAATCCATTTTCTACGTTTCGCCGTTCTTAACGCGGCTTACTCGCGATTACTGGGTTCCGTTCCACCTTCTCGCAAGTGTTCCCGCTCGCTCGCGATCTTCAACTTCACGTTCACAGTACATTATCGCACGATGTTTAAGCTGCGACTGCAACGTGTTAACAAGTGTCTTCCAAGATACATTGTGAAGCTATCGGCCGTCTCAAACGAATACCCCATTGGCTATTCTAATTGCATAAGATTTGGTACATGGTCCAGTTAGAACGGAATCAGCCAATGAGCTACATGACGGTCGCTAAGTCTAGTATTCGCGAATACTTACACCCATTTAGAAAATTGGAGTAGATTGATCATGAATATTGATTCAATTGGTCGTAGACGTATATAGCTATACAGACTGTATTCACTTTCTGCCTTTATTCTCTTTACTCTATAAAATATGTAATTAACATAAGCCGGGCTATTTACATACACTTTTACACATACATGAGCAGTATAAGTATGCAGATTTAATTGAGTAGCAGCTGGACAAATCAGAAACTATATCTATATATATTTAAATAGGCTATAAAGCCTCCGCCTCCACGGTAATGTTTTTTCGCTAATAGTAAAAGTAGACAGTTTTAAATAAACTTTGGTTCTTGTGATTTAAAATAATTATTTTATTTATTTATATAATATAAAAATAAGCGCACATTCCATATTGAAATTGAGTTTCATCAAATTCAATATATATAATTAAAAACTAAACTACATTTCAAAGTCATCTCTCTGAAACAGAAAAAATAAAATATTTTTTTAATTAAAACTTTGTAAGTATAATATAAATAAACTACTGTTTGTAAATTAAAAACAGAAGATATAGATGAAAGATATATTATAGATCAAATTTGTCTAATAGTAAGCTTTATTACAAATAATAAATCAAAAATAAAATTCATTTTCAAAAACTACTAAAAATTTTCTTTTTATTAAAAAAATTATTAACAGGTAAGAATATCTTGTTTCTATTATTTGTAAATTTATGATTAATAGAAAGAGAATTAAAAAAACATATTTGTTTACTTACAGTATTAGCATAATTCATCACATGTTTTTTAATGGCCGAGGTATCAATCCATGTAACAAAATCTTCCAAATTTCTGAAAAAAAAAAAAATTATAAAGATAAAAATTTCTTCAATTTCAATACAAAAGTTTATCATATAAATAAAATAATAAAAATATTTTAAATTACCTTGTAACCAGAAAAGCTGGATCTTTAATTACTTCAGGTCCTACGCGTACATGGCCTTGTTCTATTAATTGCGTTGCCATTTTAATAGTTTCACTCATTTTATTTCGCACCATGATTACTGGTAACCTTCTTCTACAGAATGAACTTGCAGTAACTTTTTGACATAATGAAAGATCCCATTTAGTTGGAATGATTCCTAACATGTACAGTTTTTCTAATAAAGCAGCACTTTGCTCCACTCGAAATGGATTGTCTGCATCTAGTTCTTTTATTTTCATACCTATTTCTCTAATTTCTCTGGATAATTTATTGTACCTGATTAATTTGGAAAAATATTTTTGATTATTAAAAATAATTTTTATAGATAGTTAATATAAATAAATAATTACTCACTTTGTATAATCTTCTCGTTTTTGTATTTGATACCTCTTCAAAACTTTTACCTCACGCAAATTGTTATCAGCTTCCCAAGATATAAAATCTACTTTTTTTAGCAATTTTTGCTCATGATATTTTAATTTACGTACCATCTTTAATACCTTTAATTATTAATTGTTTATTCGAACGTTTCATTAGAGATCAAAATATGCCATGTTAAAATTTGAGGTTATACGACAACAGTCTGCCTTTACCTACTGCATGTATCTGCTGAAGCACATGGCATAGTAGCATGCTTATTGGCCAGAGATGTCATATGTTATTGTCTGATTAAAGAAGAATATCGTCCGCAAGAGGGCCACCGATATATGTAAATATATTAATATATGAGATCAGGATTTATTAGGACTTTCCGTAATATATACCACAAGTGTGATAAGATATTCTTACGGGAAATAAAAATTTATTAAAATTTAAAATTTTTTTCCTGCCTTTTCGTAATGTAAATCTTTAATAATAATTAATTCAATATCAAGTTCACTTGATAAGTCTGCGCACAAGAATAATTTATTAATTAATGTAGTGGTACAACAATCAATTTAATTTAAATTAACATTTTTTATTGTTTTTATTTTAGTAAAAATCGATTTTCTTTTAGTAAATTAATTAATTGTTTTTTTTTTTTTTTTATAAAAATTAAATAAAATGATTAATTACTACAATCATTAGCGTAAATATCAGTAAATGCAAAAATTTTACAATAAAAAAAAGATCATTATCTAACTTTTATAACAAATTTTGTAAAAGTAGACTCAAAATTAATAAGTGGAGTCAACTGTGAAAAAGAAATTAATGCGGTAATTGTATAGATAAATACATAACTCTATTTATGAGATTGCTTTCCTCGCATAAAGGGTTTTTATTTTTGTTATAACTGTTGCGATCGATCGTTTTTATTACATGAAAAACCTCTTTTCCTAAATGTACTTACAGCTTCAAATAATGTATCAATTTTGTATTGCCTTTGATTTATAAGTGCGAATATAATTGATTACTTTTATAGTAAGAGTATCGTCACTTGTACACCCTGGTCACAAAATCTGACACACTGCGATTGCACGAAATTAAAGAACACTTAATTTAACACTTTTTTTCAAAACTGTCTGCATTAATTAAATTCTGTGGAGAACTACCTTAAAAAATTAAAAGTTTTTCCGATATGTCGGAAAGATGTTATCGTTTAAGTGACACTTTTCTACATGAAATTTATTTGCTAATTAATCCCTCTATTTTTCAATAAGTTGAATTTTGCCAACTTTTGCCCTAGTGCTAATATTGTGAGGATATTTATTTGCGCACGATTTATTTGTCAAACGATTACGCGCATCGAATTATTTATAAAAACGAATATTTAGAATGTCTTTCGCGCCGTTTGTATATATAAATTGTTGTTAATAGTTGTGTAGTTTGTATATATAAATTCATTCGTACGATATTCTCGAAGTCAGTTCAAATGATGTAAATATTCTCATATTATTGCAGTTAATTCTCAAAGATGGTTTGCGCGTATAAAAGGAAATCAAATAAAATGGTGCGCAGGTCAGAAAAAATTGTATATTAATATTACAAAGTATATTATATAATAAATTTTTTAATTAACTTTCTGTCTCATTAATCACAAGTAAATGTTATTTGTAATGTATTTTTGTTTTATAAAACGTCTAACACTTTTACTTTAAAACGCTATAGTATGATAAATATTATGGAATAAAAAAAAGGACCCCGCACATAATATGTGGAAAAAGGTCTTTCTGTGAATGTTGCTGAAATTTTGCAGAAAGGTAGTTTTTAGCGTGCTGATCAAAAGTTCAAATGGACTCAAAGTCTCAAATGCCCTTCGTTGGACGCTAGAACTCGAGAAAATGTTTAAAACCACTATTCAACGCAAGCAAGTCAAATATTACCGTACAGTATAATATAAAAAAAGTTAAGATAGTACATGTAAAAATAGTATTACGAGTAAAATAATAATAGTAGTATTGTACACGGTCGCGTTACAGTATATTTATTATTACGGTAATATACTGATAATAATATTAAAGTGACACTCGTTTGTAATATTATTGCAACATGACACACAATATTTTATACTATTATAGTATGGCCCTCGTACAATATTTTTCATGTTAAACTAATACTTTGTAACATGTTGTATTATATGGAATAACGTTAGACCATTGCCAAATAAACTAAGTAATGAATAGAAGCTATCAGATTATTTTTTTCTCTTTCCTCGCTCTTTTCCTGATACAAACTCTTACTCTTCAGTTTTCCGCACTCTACTTTCGACACTCTCCCACTGTTTCCTAATCCTACCACTAGTATATGTTAATATATTATTGTATAATGCAG
>UELX01001304.1:0-46707 GCA_900480035.1 Eupelmus urozonus | reverse complement strand
ATATTATACAATATAGTAACTATATTGAAACAATATAGTATAACTATATTGGAACAATATGACTTTAATATCAACTTAATATCGACTTAATGTTGCTGGAATATTAACACAATATTGATACAATATTGCTACAAAATTTACTCAGTATTGTTGCAATATTGAAACAATATGACTACAATATCGACTCTACATTGCTAGAATATTAACACAATGCTGATACAATATTGTTACAATATTCGAACAATATAACTACAATATTGAAACTATATTGTTATAATATAGTTAAAATTTTTTATACAATTTGGACACAATATCAGTACAGTATTTTTTATAATACTACTGAAATATTGTTAAAACGTTAGTCCCATTTTTCTGCAATAATATCATTGTTATATTTTACCAGTGAACACTTGAGGGATTAAATCCGAAATTTTAAACTTTTATAAAGATTAAAATATAGGTATTAAACTATTTAGTTCTAGATAACACACTTTTGAATTTAGTGTTGATTTTTTATAAGTTTATTTTTCTGTATTAGTGATTGAAAAATATTGCGTTGTTCTCTAAAATTTAAGGAATCATAATTATCATAAAAATTTATTAGTTAGTCAAGATATTAATGATATATTACGATCAAAATGATGCAAAAACTTACTCTAGTCAATCTATATTTTTAATTTTGTATGTACATACCTCTCAATATAATCACAAAAATTTTCTAAATTTGACTCATTTTAGGAAAAAAGAATTTGTTGATTTGTATCGAACCAAATTGTATTTATTTAATATTTTTTTTTCAGAACTAGACGATGTTTTGAAGCATTTTTTTAAGTTTCCTCTTCAGGACTATTAAAAAGGTTATAATATTAATGTCTATATTAACGTCAATGTTAATAAAGTAGAAATTTAAGATATGGTACTCATGTTGTAAAAACTGTCGAATTTATCACGGAAGCCGACAAGGTGTAGAAGTCGTCTATCATCGATGATCTTTTATCCGCGACATCCCGAAAAAAACTATTGTTTGAACAACTCATACTATTGTTTGTGAGGCCCTTTTCATTCCTTTCATTCTTTTCAATTAAGTTTATTGTTATCTAAATCAAAATAAATAAAATTTAAATTGCTTATATTTATCTCGATTCAACAATTTTTCTCTGATCTTGGCTACATGTTCAATATAAATCTGATAATTTCACGAAACCACGAAACGTATCTGTAGTTATATGTCGGAAGTCCCACAGGTTAACGACTATCTGCAGATAAGAGATAATTCGAGAGACGTACCAGAATTAAATAACAAAATAATTAAAATATAGAGCATACTTTGACAATTAATTAAAATTTGTTGATTTTCTTTATTTTAAAATTTATAGTTTTGTTATTATGCATGTGGATTGAACAATGACAGAAAGAATAAATTTACTCATGATATTGTTCGACTGATTCCCAAACTATTAGTGCAACTTGTATATTTAACTAGTTTGTAGCAATAGAAAAGAAAATAATTTAAATTTTCGACCACTATTAGATTCATGTATAGTACTTTTTTTGTGTGTAAAGATTTAATATTTTTAAATTCATCTGGGTTACAATTTGGTAACCGTAGCGTTGAAAAAAAGACCTTTAACGAAGAGCATGCAGAAATTTCTGTTTAATGTGGAGATATTCAAAGGTATAAGCTTTTAATCGAATTTTCATGTTCCATAAAATATAGTTTTTAAGATATAAAAAAAATGATACTTATAAATCCGAAATCATGATCCAATCATTGATCCTCGATAATGAATATATGAAGTTATACATTTGACTTTACGGTGTACCAGATAAACTTCCCTAAGCAAATATTTCCGCAACTGTAGAAACGAACTTCAAATAAAAATCGCCGATTAGGTATCTAATTTTTTGATTTATTGAAAAATAAATAAAATTTTTCAAATTCCTAATACAAAAATTATGCAATTAAAATCTTTATTTATTATAAAACTTTTACTTGGTTAATTTTAGTTAACCGTTCAAAATAAAAACGTTTTCTTTGCAAATAAAGAAACAGAAAAAGAACTATTAATTACTTAAACAAAAATGAAAATAAATAATATTTTCCAATTCAAGAGTATAACTTCATAAATTCTTATTTAACTTATTTTTAACTTATTTGTAAAATATTGAAATAAAGATTAATTCAATACTACTCGAACGCGACCCAAGAATCGGCATTTATCGAAAAATCAAATTTTAATAAACATTGATAATCCAACACATATCGCGTCATCATTATAATTATAATTTTTATTGCCCGCTGATACGATCCTATCTCCTTATTGTGAAACAATTTAATTACCGCTCAAATCGTTTTATAACAAGCGACGAGCAAAAACAGACGAAGAAATGGCGCGAGGCAGATTGATTAAAAAGAAATTCGAAAGAGCGGGTTCATTGACTCCACGAGCAGAGGCGTGCGGTAATAATACATACACATGCGTGACGTTCGCTATCTGCGAACGAGCGGCCGACGAGAGCCAAAGCCAAGGGAGGGGCGACCTTGCACGTAATTTCGCGGTCCTGATGTCATTATCGCGTGATAATGACATTCTAACGCACGAAAACAGCTTCGGGGGGCCTTTTACGGGCGGAAATTCATTATGAGCCTCGACGACTTGGAACTTTATTTGGTGGGGATTGTATAAGTAGTGTTCGATTTTTAAGCGATCGGAATTGTTTTATTTTTATCGGAGCTTGCATACGTCACGAGGGAATTAATCATTGTTGTTTGATGTATCGTTAGCGTGATAGTTTTTATTTTGTTCAGTCGAGCAGATGATTTAATGGATGGGATGTAGTTTTGAATAGACGAAATTAAAAATTTTTGTAAACACTGTTATCAGTTTTTACAATTTGAGTCATTTGTTTATAAAGTTGTTGAAGTAATGCCCAATTAATTAAGATTAAATTTATTAGAAATTAATGACGAATATGTTTTGACACTTTTATATTGTAGAATACTGTAAATATTGACAAAAAATATAAGTGGATTCTATTTAGCAGCCTTTTTGGCTATTTTAAATTGTGCAATTTATGCTAAGGAATGTTCATACCTTGATCGAATGAATTTATTAAATCTTATTAGTTCCGATTTAACCCATCCCTGGTAGAAGCTTAACGGTAATCTAGCTAATTTACCGTTAATTTTGTAAAATTAGCGGTAAATTAGCTAGATTATTGTTAAGATTCTACCAGGGATGTTAAAAGAAATAAAAATTCAAAAATCTTTTTCCCAAATGGGATTAAACCGAATTTAAGAGATTCTTTTAACTAGGATTATTTTTAACTAATAATAAAATTTAATTTTAAATCAATAAAATGAAAAAGACTTAGACTGCTGTTTTACGCCAAGTAAAACATTTATTTTTCTAATGAATTGATCGTCGTAAAGCGTACTAAATATACCAAAGCCTTTGTAGAAACAATACACGCTGTCAAACGTATATTTCAGAGAAAAAAATCTATCGATAAAAAATCCGTACTATTCCATTAACTTTTCCTAGCAACTCAAACAAATCCACATCATCGCTAAATCCACATCATCTTCCACGAAAACTCCCGACTCTCTGCAAAACTCAAAAAAGAATCTCACCCTCCCGTCCCCGCCTTCGTCACTCATCCCCCAACCATCCAGCCAGCTCATTCGCCAACGTTCTGTTAGACCAGCTCGTCAAGCATCCATTAGAAACTCGTCCGAGAAAAGCCAAGGCGGCCGAAGCAAACGCGCGAGAGAAAGCGCGCACGAGTAGGCGATAAGGTGCGGGCGTGTAAGAGCACGGCGCGATAAGCAAGAGTCCCGAGAGCAAGAGATAACGGCCTGTCTCTTTCTCTCTCCTGCTCTTACGATGAAGCGCCGATCTATCTCAAAGTCAATGTCCTGTAAAACACTACAATGCTGCTGCTGAAGAGCTCGTTTATTTTACTTATTTTTTGTTTTGGGGAGGGTTAAATTAAGTAATTGGCGAGGGATTGAGGAAGTTGATGAGGTGGAGGTGGTTATTTTGTTATGGATTTTGTTGATTTAGTTTTGATGGGGGGAAGACAGGATGTTGATGTGGTTGATTGAGTTGTTTGGCAACGTTTTAATTTTATGGAATTTTTATATTTTTGTCGTGGTTGTTTTAATGTTGTTTTGATGTTGTGAAAATTAAACATGATTTTTATGACAGTAGAAAATAAATTTTATACTTATCATAGCATTTGATCTATTAAGCTGTTGGAAAGTACTTTTTTCGTGAAAATGAAAGTAAGAGAATTAATTAAATGTTAAGATTACAAATTTATTGACAATAATTTTAAAAGTTTCATAATTAAAATATATATTTTATGATACTAAAACGGGTCGTAGAACTCGATGTGGTAATTACAAGATTAACGAGATACGAAAGAGGTTTATTACTGATTGAGTTATGTTTGATATTTATTTTTATTAACTGTACATTGACCGCTCGACGCGTAAATCTGTGGGACGCTGACATATTATTGTTTTATTTATATAATTTATTGAAAAAATATTAGTCATTTCATTGAAAGGAAAACTAAACTTTCTATTATAAGAATTTATAATGCAATTAATTCCTGTCGATTAATCCCAAGATCATCAGAATAATTCAATTTTTATTTGTCATTGAACTTCAAAGAAAAATTGTGTTGTCGGAATTACAGTGAGAAGAAAAATTTTGTATTTATCAAACAATAACAAATTACTTAATATTTTTAAAATCAATACTAAAACTTTTTCCTCGTAAAGCTCATTCGCTCCCTCTTTCGTACTCAGACTTTTTTCGCCCAATAATAACACCTGCAGCTTTTTAAATTCCAATTTTAGTCCATCCTCAATCCAAACATCGAAGAAAAAATTAACGAGCGCGGGACTCGAAAAACTGACGGGACCTCGACATGAAACGGAAAGTTCATGACCGATACCGAGAACCGTGACACTCAGCGTCGCCATGACACTGTCAAATTTATCGCCGCTTATTTTTAACTCCTCTCTCACTTCAAACCTATCCCAGCACCCGTCACCAGATAACGTTTTCCTACTACCTTATCTTTCCATTCCTCAGCTTCGGTTTTTCCTAAAACACGCAACAACTATTCATTTTCTTTTCTCACTCTCTCCCTTCCTCAAACCAGCAACAAAAGCAGTAAAAATTAACCAACAATAACATTCCCACAGCTCGATACAAAAATAGTTCTCGTCATCCCACGCGCGCGCTAGAGTCTATATCTCGGCGGTGATAAACGCGCCAGTGCAAGCAGACGACGACGCCTCCCCTGCGTAGAGAGAAAGAGATAGAGAGAGAGAGCGAAGCCAGAGAGACGTTGACCTTAAAAAAGATCGGCTCGCGGCTCTCCTTCCACACGCGGAAGCGGAGCGCTTCTCTGCGACGTATATATATGTACATCCATCATGTGCGAACCGCGTCACAAGGACACGGGATATATATACGCACATATGGCGAGCTTTTCGCGTGGACGTAGGTCGCTGTGGTGACCTTATCCGTGTTTTTAGATATTACGGTTTTTGAGACGGGTTGTTATCGGGTTTTGGTTAGACGCGTGTTTTTTTTTTGGGTATCGGGAGGTGATATGGATTGATGTTGACGCCCTATTGAAACTTGTGGTTTGAATATAAAATTCGGATGACTACCTTTGTGTTGGCTTTGTGTATTGTTACTAGTATTATAATTAAAAAAATTTTAAGGTGGGTCCCCAGGCAAAAACTTGCGTAACTTACTTTTTGACGAATTTGACTTTTTTATGTGATTGAAAAAAATTGAAATTAGCTAGATTTAATTGTATTAATTTTATAAAATTGAAATAAATTTTATTTTATGATCGAATAGAAAATAATCAATTTCAATAGGCAATATATTTTCTTAATATTTTCTGTATTATTAAAATTTTCGTTAACAACATTTTGTCTTATTGACAGAAAAATACACAAGAAAAAATTATCGAAAATCGTTGCACTTCCGTAACAGGTGCGAAAAGCAGGAGTTTCCCGTACATGTCATTTTCGCTCAAGATAAGCGAGATAATAAACGGCTCTTCTGGATGTCCGGAGTGTTTCCAGAGTCACAACTTTCTTTGCTTTGAAGAATATGCTCCTACGCATTCTTAAATTAGAGTGTAAAATAATTATTTTTGCATATGTTTTTCAAATTGTAGAAGGTAAAATGTGTCTTTACTCGAGCGAAGCTTTTCTCTTTGCCTAAAGCGTAGCTGTGTAGCCCATTAAAATTTCCATAATTACGGTTATCAATAAACATCTATATAAGCTCGTCTAATGCAATGATTTCTAAAATTTTCAAACAACCTAAAATATAAGTACATATTTAACTTTCTATAATAATATCTCATTTTTTATCTAACTACATGTCAGTAAGAAAGGGCAACAAATGTCACAGGAAAGGTGAAAAAAAATTTGAGAAGGGCAGATAATGGAATGTGTAACCCTTTTTTCTTCTTAGGGATAATTTTTTTTTTGTCTCTGCTAGTTGGGAGAAGGAGAGATTTACCTCCTTCGCGATCGCGCTGTGTGGCTGATAGCTACTGCCTTGCGCTTGACGAGTGGTATTCTCTATTTTTAGTAGAGTCGAGTTGTCTAAGTGGATCTCTATTTTTGGGTAGCTTTTACTAGTCGGTTGTATTGTTTGGGTCGACAATTTCACTTTTTTTTTATTTGTTTAAAACATAGTGAACCATGAAATGATTTTATTAGCACTAAATTAAAAAGCAATAAATTAAAAATTTATTATTGAATTTTCCATTAGTTATAATAATGTATATGGACAAAATATGTGGGTAAATTAATCGGAAATTAAAAATGTTTCCCTATCTAATTAAATTAAAATGTTATCAAAAATTCAAACATTAAATTAGAATTAAGCAATTTTTCTTAAATAAGTCGAAACATAAAAATTTTATTTTTTTTAATATCGATTCCTAATTAATTTTAAAATAACACGAACGTACAGACCATACCGCAACAGCATTCATCAATCACATCTACAATCCCCAAACCCAAACCGCCAAACTGACCAATCAATCCAACCCCATCTCTCCACCATTCCTCCAACCTCGCTCAAAAATTTCACCCAACCACCCAACCCATCCCCTGCCCTCTTCCCTCCTCTCTCTCTCCCAGGCGCAAGAAAGAGCAGCGCGAAGGAAGAAGGAAAAGAAAGAGTCCCATCCTCGTCAGCTCCGCAGCTTTATAACGGCTGCATTAGAGCGCAAGCATGCAGCCGTAAAAAGAGAGAAGAAAAAGAGAACGAAGCAGCGGCAGCGCACGGAATCAGGAAGAGAGAGAGAGAGAGAGAGAAAGATAGAGCGAGCGAGCGTTGCACCGCTCGGCGAGGGTACACTGTACCAGTGAACCCGGCGTCGAGTATCGTCGACTTCCCCTCGCTCGCCGGCTGCATTTTCCCGCTCCGTCGCTTTTCTCCCCTCCCTAACCGCGCGCTGCATCCACCCCTGCAGCAGCCGTAGGAGGAGAGAGCAAAAGCAGGGGAGAGAGTGTCTACACGAAGGTAGGGGGATGAAGATTCCCCGCTGCCGCTGCTGGGATCCCACCACCGAAGCTTTCCCCTCTGTCGACGTTCGATCACATATATAGACTTCTCCAAGGCTTGTGTACTGCGCTCTGGAAAAAGGGAAACGGCCGTATATGCCCCCTTCTAGGGGAAAATTCCGAGGGGTGGGGTGGATAAATGCATTGTGCGCTCTCGCAGGGGGATGAAAGCGATAGAGCGCGCTGAGAAACGGCCGCTACACACATCGACGGCGATTTTTCCGAGGGAGTGTATATAGCGGGCCGGGTATATATGCGTAGGGACAGACGCAAGGTGTGCGCGCTCCAGGCAGCAACGATACACTGCAGCAGAGAGCGAGCTAAGCGCGAAGACACGAGGGAGAAAGCGCACGAGCTCTCGTACAGGCAGATAGAGAGAAAACGAAGGTAGCTACATAGATATAGACGTAAAACGCGTCGGCGGGGCGGAAAGCAGAGTAGGGGCTCTCTGGTGTACTCGCGGGTGTGTATATACGCTTCCCCGCGTGCGTATATAGAGGTATAGAGACGTCGGGCGTTGGGTGAGAGAGTGTATATAGCGAGAGAGAGAGAGAGAGAGAGAGTCGACGGATATATAACACGAGGCGTTCTAAGGGGGCAATATAGAGAAGCAGCGGGCGAGAGAGTGTTGTGCCTGCCGTCGGCGCTGGTGGTGGGGAGAGCGCGAGAGGGCGAGATATAGAGCGAGCGGGAGAGGAGAGCTGCGCGAGCCTCAGCGCGACGACGACGGCACGGCCGAGGTCATTGACCCCAGCGGCTCGCTGCCGGCTGCTGCTCTGCTCTCTGCCTCTGCTCTCTCGAGCGCCGCGCACGCTCTCTTTCTATATCTTTCTCTTTCTCTCTCTTTCTCTCTCTCTCTCACTCTCTCTCTCTTTCTCTTGCTCTATCGCTCTGTCTTTGGGCCGGCGAGCCGACGACGACGACGTTGCTCTCGTTCCTGTACTGACTGCCAGCTCGCTGACGTCGCTGACTTGGCGGACCAAATTTTTTCTACGCTCGTTTTTTTGTATATATACACACACGCACGGAGTGTCAGTGCTGTGCAGGAGGATAATCGAGTAAGATAGGCGAAGAAGGGAAGTTGAAGAGAAAGTGAAGTGGAGGAGGGCCGATTTTTTCTACGGAGGATAAGGAAAACGCCTGGCGGAGAGCTGCTTATATAGTGAGAGTGTCAGTGCAGTGGGACTCGGCCGCGCGCGCCGGTTATCGTCCAGTGAGAGATAAACAGTGCGAGGAACAAGTGAGTGATTTCGTGCATGCGGCTGGATGGAGCCAGGGTTGGAGCATGGAACGGAGGACCGAGATTTTTTTGTCGATGGTTGAGGAAGTTAGATTGAGGTTAGAGAGTGCCGGTGCCGAGTCATGAGTGCAAGTTCTGTGATCGGTGGTGTAGAGAAAGATGGTTCACGAGTGCTTTTTTCGGTTGGAAAGTGAAAATTTTACGGAGGTGAGAGTGCCGACGTGGATGGAGGAGGAGTGTGGGAGTTCGGCTTGAAGATGGATCGTATTGATTTGCATGCACGAAACTGATGGTTTTGACGAATTGGTTTGGAGAGATACGTGGAGAGGTGCGGAGATCCGTTTTTGGGATATAGAGGCAAGTGAAATTATTGATATTTGTGTAATGTGTATTTTAATGAGATGATGGTATCTTACTCTAACTACAGCTATTGTATAACAGGCGAAAATTTGTGAATTTAATTGCTGCACTATATAAAAATTTTAATGAATTATTTATAATTTTTTCTTAATCATGAGTATTTTTACATCATCTCACGTAAAGTACCTACACTCAATTACAAGTAAACAAAAAACAGCTCGAAACCATACAAAACTAAAATTACCCAAAAATTCTCATTAAACCTACAAAATCAACCTTAACAATCACCCACAATCATCAACAACAATCCCACAACCCAACCCATCCTCCACCACTCCCACAATCCATCTCCAAAAAAATCCACTCTCACAACACCCCCCCTCCCCTCATCCTAACCCTCATACTCCAAACTCCCTTTTCCTGCTCCACGACCTTGCCCACTAAGGGCGCCCCGCGACTTTGGCTTCGCCTCCTTCGTGCCCGCAGATATATATCCATGACACGCTTTCGCCTCGCGCGCGCAGAAAGACATAGAGAGAGAAAGAGAGAGAGAGAGGCGCCGCGAACGAGGAAGTGGAAGCCGCGCGCGCTCGTGCACTTCTCTAGTGCAGCGGAGAAAGGGTTTACTCTCTCTCTCTCTCTCTCTCCTCTCTCCGGTACCGCCAGGCCCCCCCGGTCGCATACAGTGAGAGAGAGAGAGAGAAAGAGAGCGAGCGAATAGAGCGGCGAGCTAGGCTAGACGAGCCAGCGCTTGCGGCTCTCCCGCTAGAGAGACTTTTATTGTCGTCGCCGAGCAGTTCGCGCGCGAGCCCGCTGTGCGAGATCGCCCGATGGATTTTCGTGAATACGCACACGCAGCTCGTTGCTTCGCTGAGAAAGTGCGATCGAGAGTTTTTTGCACAGCGTGACTCGGTTATAGTTGTTCGTTATACTTTGGAGGTGTGAAGGATTAGTGTGTGTGGAGGAGGTAGATGGTTGGCTTCGGCGCGGGATTTTGAGGAGGAAGGAGAGGATTGAGGAGTTTTTTTCATGGGGAGGGTTGGCTTGTGTGTGATGGAGGCCGGTTATTGAGAGATCGGCTGGAAAAGTGCAAGCGAGGATTCGTCGCTGCTGGAAAGTATCAGTGCAATTTTCCGTAACGAGCGCTAAGATGAGATGCTACTGCTATAGGCGATACCCTGTGCCCTTATAAGTGTCACGAGAAAGTGTTTTTTTTTTCTCCTGAAAGTGTGCAGCGGCAGGCCCTTGTTTTTCTTTCGATTATTTGCGCGACTCGTATAGGCTCGTTCTCTGGCTGGTTCAGATGAGATCGCATCGTGGCAATCGGAGAAATTAAGCTTGATTGTCACGCGAATTTTTTAACCGCGTCTATATAGGCAGTACTGTGTTAAAGTGTGATGTATAGACGTGTATTTGGGATTCAGTTCACTTTTTTGAAGAAAGCAGCTGAGATTTGAAATTATTGTAGGGTATTGGAGTTTTAGGTTTGCTTAGGAAGGTGAGACCGTTGCTTTATGATTGGTCATTCATGCTATAGATGGGCTTCAATGCTGAATTAGTGTACGGTATTAAGTGAAAGCGAATTGCATTTAAGCTGAATAATGTAGCCGTGCATGTTTGTTTACATAAATTAATGATTCATTTGGCGGGTATTTAAAGGAGGGGATACCAGGACAGAACGGACGTAGTAAGGAAGAATAAATAAAAATAGTGTAAAGAATTAATCAGAAAAATTTAAATCAAACTAATGAAATTCTTATAAATATAGGAAATTGGTTTTTAAAGGAAACGTAAATACCGATAAAGGAAATAAAGTTTCGAGATTCTAGAAAAGTCTGAGAGCATAACGATGTATAATTGGCATAGCTCTGATAATGTATAAGTGTCATGAGTGTAATTATTACACTCATTGCACTGTGTCAATAATCTAAAAGTTATCTTTTGTCTAGCTTGATCGATTTATTTTACAAACTATCTTATATAAATTTTAATATTTTTGTGAATAGTAAATTATATATCAAATTCAACAAATTTCGTATATTAGCACTCATTTTACCGACATATGGAATAATCAGATTTGTTTTAAAACAATCAAAGATATATTTGATATTGTATTTAATCGTTTGATCGTACAAAATCTAAGTCAAAACCAGACACTCAATGTATTTCCAATATAATTTGTTAGTAGGGATAAGGGAACTAGGTTCACTTGTAACGAAATCATAAAGTAACTTTTGAAAATCATTATTCGTATATTCTCCCGGTGTTATCGCTGTGAACTGCCCACACGTACTGAAACTTACATAGTGACAACATGTACAATGTATTTGCTCGATTAAATAAAAATTGTATGCTACACTATACACACAAAATATAGCTCACGTCCATTTTATCCGGATCTCCCCTATTGACGCGCAACAATTTCGTTTACACTATCTACAACTAATTAATTCTACTATTTAAAACAATTGTACATCGATTTTGAAGCGATCCACGCTATAAACGTGAATCACAACCGCTCATAACGAAAGTTTCATCAGAAACAAGGTGAACGCTCTTCAAACCAAACAGAAACATTTCCCAAGCCTATATTTTTATTTCGTAACCTAACGATCCGAACCTTATGACAGTCAATTGAACTCAGCCAGCGCGTCCGCAATGCGGATACTATCTTCGAAAACGAATGATTTTATCACCGAACGATCGCGCCGTCAGGCACAAGCGTTTAAAGCCCAGCAATAATAGCCGCGATATTAACGCCGCATATATCCAATACGCATGCTAGTTTCCTGCATTATGTCACCACTATCATTAACCCGAACGAATTTCTCCGCTCTCCTCTCAGCAAACGACTAAAATCCAAGCCTGACTTCTAAAAATCCTCACACCCCAACCAATCCAACCATCCACACAAACCGATCCCAAAACCACCTCCCCACCGTCACCCAACAGACAAATTCGAAATCGACGATCCGATCGATAAGCGAGCTCGCGAGCTAATCGCTCGGCCGGCGTCGTCGTCGTCGCCGCGGTGTCAATGAACTTGCGACTCGAGCGCGTTATCGCATTAGAGAGAGCGGGCATGTTGCGCGCGCGCCCGTGAAAAAAAAAAGGTGGGGGCGAAGGCTGCGCGCGGGGCCGTATATACCGAGAGGCTTGGATGCGAGGTCGCAAGCGCGCGGCCTGTTGACTTATCGCTCGCTCGGCGCGCACCAAAATATTCGCCGCTAAGCCGAAGGTCAAGTGCGGGTTAGGCGCGGCTCGGAGGACGGGAGCGGTGTTGTGAGCGGTCGAGTGGGGAGTTTTGGAGGTGGTGTGGATTTTTTTTTCGTTTTCATGGGTGTGGGGGGATGTTAATGGATAGGGTTTAATGGAAGGACGTAGGCGAGGTGGGTTTTAAAGTTTACCGATCGCGTGAATAATCGGTAATTAATAAATATTCATAAGGTCGTAAATCAAATGAAAATTTACTTTCACTTATAGTCGTCGCCGGCTTCTGTAATCGGAAACGACCACACACGCACAAAGCCGATCCGAGCACATATACATATATCAACAGTTCATACAAATTAACAACTGCCGTATCGCTTACACCTCGATTCTCCGCGAACCACAAAAATTTCCCACCTCCAGCTCCTACCAAAACCAAAAAAATCGGCGATTCATCGAAGCGAGCGCTAGCAGAGAGAAAGTGCAGGCCGCGTCATCGTTCGCTTGCAGCCTCGGTCAAGAAAAGAGAGAAGGTGCGCGCTGCAGCTCGCGGGAAGCTTGGGCTAGTCACGTGACCGATGCGGAAATTGCCGGCGCGCGCGAGCCGCACACCCGGAAAGCCGTTTCTTTATGACGCTCGAATTGCATTGCTATGGTGGAGGTATAGCGCAGGCTCAGAGAGGGGGGATAGGAGGCCGGAAACGAGCCGGGCATTGATTGTGGCTGCTGTTTTCCTTTTCTTTTTTTGCTTTCTTGGAGGAGGGGGGTGGTTGTGTAACTGGGGTTTTTCTGGAGGAGGTGCGGGTTGAGGAGAGTGGTGATTATCGTTGATTTGGTTTGGGTTGTACGGGAGTGTTTAGGAGCTTTTTGTGGGCTTATGAATGGTTTTGGTGAGTTGAGTGTTAGTGCTGTTAATGTTATTGTTACATTATTGTAATTGACTTAATTAACTAATGAGTACTTTCATTTTTATAATTGTAAAATTATGGTTTTATAAATTTATGATGATAACACATTTTTATTCGTTATTAATGATTAATGCGCAATTAAAATCATTATGTAATAATTAAACAATTAACATTTTTCGTTTTTATTGCACAATCAAAATCAACATTACAAACTCAAAATAACTTACCGATTCGCTTTTCTTATCAAAACGAACAATTTCCTACCACTCCGCAAAAAGAAAAATCCAAATCTGCACTCGCAAACAACAAAGAAGCGCAACGATAACAATAACTTTCCCCCAACAACCTAACCGATGCATCTGGCGCACTGTGCCATATCAACCGGTACCCACCGCTCAGGCTTATCCCCTAACGGCGTCCCGTAGAAACGGAGAGTCTAACGGTACCCAGCTAGCTGCACGCGCGCTGAGAGCCGAGCTGCGGCGCCGGCGACGAACCAACGGAACCCCGGTGCATTGTGGCTCGAGCCAGCGACTCGGAAGGAATTTTAAAAGTGAAACTCTTTCTCTCTTTCTCTTGCTCGCGAGGAGAGACGTTTTCCCGTACCTTTCGATTTTTTCGTCCCCCTTTTCGAGCGCCGAGGATTCCCGTTCCGCTCGTCCCTTTCTCTTTCTTCGAGGGCCGCCTTAGCTTTGGGTTGTGGTTGTGTGATTGATTAGAAATGGAAAGGGAATTTTAGGAATTCTTTTTTTATAGAGGTTGTTTTTTTAATGTACTGTAGGTTAATATAGCAGAGCCACTTTGATCCATATCTTATCATCAAAACACCCATTTTCCCAGCTTCAATCCAAACAATATCTCGTGACACAAAATAAACCAAGACATGAAAACCAAAAAACCTGAATAACAAACAAAAACCCGAAGCCAGCCGAGGTTTATTCATACTCATACCCCATTTGTATGTTTTGTCCATCCAGCTGTGAACGAGAGAGAAGTCGGCGCGCGCGCCACGCTTCGGAGAAGAGACGTCTCTGACGCTCTCGCAGCCCAGAAGGAAAGTTTCGCAATCGACTCAAACGGGAAGAAAAGTTAGCTGCCAGAGCGAGTGAAAAAAAAGCAAAGAAAGGACGATGCTATCGACGATCGTGGAAATGACGACGATGATGATCGTGAGTGTCGTCGGCGAAGCTGCCGCTCGCCACTAGGAAGACGGAAAATCGGCTCTTTGTTATCGCGTCGGTGAGGGACAGAAAGTGCGGATCGTTGAACTCGGTGCGCGGATCTAGAGACTGTGCGCCGAAAAAAATAAAGTGCGGACTCGGTGTGCCGACAGGTGAGGAAGGAGGTGGTTTGCGTCGTGGGATCGCTGAGGAGCGCTGGCCTTTACATTGATGGCAGATCATCGACGCGACAAAAATGTGAGTATTTTGGATTTTTAGTTGTGGTGATTAGTTTTGTATGGCGTATAGAGGATAATTATGTGGTATAGATTCGGATTTTTAATTTAGATGTGAGAAAGTTAGCGATAAAGTTATAGATAAATCTAGTGAGCCGCAGGAGGCATGACTGCATAACTATATTTTTTTACCATTAAGTATTTATTTTCATAATCTGTAAGCAAACTATTTAGTTTCGTGTCCTGTTGGTTTATTAGTATTAGAAATTATAGTATTTAAGGCAGGTGATATAAAAAAAAATAGCTTTTTATAGCTGTTTTTTAATTGCATGCTAGAATGTAGAAATTGAGAAAGTTCTGATGAAGAATGGCGATATATTACGTAATAATGAATGCCAATGAAAAATTTCAAATAACTTTTATGCACAAAAATTGATAGAAATCTTAGTAAAATTTATATTGACTAGTTTAAATCTAAAGAAAAATGTATGATAAACACTTTAACATGATAAAAATATTACCAATATCTGCACAGTTTCATTACTCGTACTGCGCATGTATTTGCATACACAACATTTTTGAACAGTAACGATAACTTTGTTCTTACTTTAATAAACAAAATTCAATTACTACCGACTTTTCACATTACTTTAGAAGAACATTTGTTTAAATTAGATACCATAAAATTACATCCCTCTCTCTTTAACCAACCACTCTCCCAATTTTTAATAATCAATTCACCATATATTCGCCTATAAGTTAAACAAAAAAATCGCACCAACCATAACACATCGCGCTGTGCAGCAAAGAAGCGTCGATCGCGCCGCATAAAAAGGAACGAAAGGAAGCGCTGCGCAGCGTCGAGTTTCACTTCTATACACTGTCTCCTTTCATTCCTCGGCGCATATGCCGCTAGAATCCGGAAGCTCACGCGAATTTCATACCCAAGCGCCTCGTCGTCCTTTTTTCCCAGAGCTCTTCCATTATCTTTCTGCCTTTTCTGCCAAATTACCCCTTCATTACCTTCGTTAGCCCTCGTGCTTCGATTAAGCGCAGGCGCGGACGGACGTCGTTATATCGCTGTATCAGGCTTGGATTAGCATTTCTAATGCAAGCGCGGACGTGGACGTGTAGGAGAGAGTGTGGTTTTAATGCTGGTGATGTTTGGATAGAGTAGTGGTGCTTTTTGGAGGATGATTAAAAACGTTAAATAAGTTTACAAAATTTATTGTAATCAGAATTAATGTTATCAATCATAATTAAATTTGGCATCGATGATTTCGAGGATAAACTTTTTAAATAAAAATTAAGTTTTATCGAAGTTAAATTATAAAGGGGGATTTCCTGATCGATGATTGAATTCATGATCTTCGGTTGAATTGAGATCTGTATTAATACCACATCGATTAACTTTATTGCACATTACTTACCACTCGTGTCGTATCGGATCAGTTGTCGAATTAAGCTATACAACCGCACAATCAAGTGAGAATATCTCGATATTTTTAAGTGATTCCGCATGCCATTTATAAGTTTCGTATTAAAAATGAAATTTATGTGTATTTTGAGTAATTTCTTATTCATATAATTTTATTCCCTACATTCTAATTTGCAAATTAATCGCAAAAACTGTTCGAAAATTCATATCATTAAAAATTCACCCGCGCTACGTAAATGTAACTACTACTGTTATTAAAGTAGTATACAACTTTCTTGCACTCTATTAAATCTATAACCCACTATACGTATATCGATCTTAAAAAATTTAAAAGTTTTCATCGCAGCAAATATGACGGCTGTTAAATAACAGGCGTGATTGCATCCCGTCGAAAGAGAAAACACAGCGCGTAGACCATTTCGTTTCCTTCCTCAGCAGAAAAACTGCATTACAACAAAGTCTCCTAACAGCTAGCCGAAAAAGGCTGAAAAGCCATGTCGTTCGATCTCACGCTCAAAAGTTTCGTTCGCTTGCGCAACGATCTGCAGTTTCGTTTAACGACAAAACTGCGTGTGGCAGAAAATAGTGGACATAACATTTCAAAGCGCCATATGAATTCGAATCCGTTCGTTGCTCTTATAAGGCTCGATTTTCCTTGATCTTTTTGGTCTAAGGGGCTGGCTCGAGCCTCGATTTAATATTACAAGAGATCTCGTTGTTCGGCGTAGTAACAATCGGTCATTTGTGCGTCGCGGCTAATCGAAAGTCATGCTTGCACAACGCTCGCTTGAAAATTTGCACTTTTTTCCCGCCAATCCCGCGGTGTATGTAAATTATATCTTATTAAGTTCTTTTTCGTGTTGTTCTCGAAGAACGATGACTAGGCGCTATTTCGCAATTCGAGCTTTGCCGAATCGTGCATGGGTGTCGAGGTACACGAGGTTTATCGAGATGTTGGAATAAAATAATCGTTAATAAAGTTACATGCGCGAGGGAAACCGTATTAGAATGAATGTGTGTCGTTTTGTATGAACATGGAAAGAGGGATATGTCGAATGTATGGCTTGCTTTCGGTTGGGAACGAGAGTGTAATTTAAATAGTGCACGCGGTGAAGACGTTGAATTGGAAACTTTATATCTTGTATCTTTATTTACGTACGAGAATGGCAATTGTTTATGTAAGACCGTTTGAACGTTTATATGAAGCAAACTTTCTACTGCATCTTAACATTCCTTACATACTTAATGTTTTTTTCTGCTGTACTTCTAGAAGAGTTTTCATACCTTCCCACAATCATAATAATTTCATTTTTATTCGTACCTCAAAATTCATTTAATATCGAACATTTGAATCTTACCAACAAAATCTTTCCCATTCACACCTACCTTCTCACCAAAAACCCAAAGAAGAAAATCTCCTCATTCGCATAACCACACAGTAGTCGAAGCCCGAGTATAAAAAATAGCTAACTCGGCGCAACTTTCCCCATTCAGCCATCGTCGGCTCGTTCTCTTCCTCATCTCTTTCTCGCGGCACGCGCGATCGAAGCGTACACCTTTTTTCGCATTATCGACGACCCAGATTTCATCATCGGTAGCAGCATAGGTAGACGCGAGTGTGTGTTCATGTAGATATCGTTCCGCGTCATCGCTCGCTTCGTGTACGATCCGATCACATGCACGTACGTGTACACGCGACTTTCCTTTCTAGCGTTCAATTTGTACTCGTTAAATGAGCGAGGTTGAGACGTGCTGGCTTTGCTAGCTTGCGCACCGGGACTCTTCTTCTGTGCTGTACGATCTCTGGCCTCTGAATGGGAGGTTGTTACGATGTTTACGATAGCATCTGTTTTGGGGGAAGCTTTCTAAGTGAGCTGCTCTGTGAGAAGAGTGGTGGATTTTTTTGGTTTATTAGAATGGAAAATTAAGTTGGTTCTAGTTATGTTTTGCCTCGGTTAATTAGGACTGAATGAAATTTGAATTATTAGGACTGACTAATTAAATTTGCACTTGGGTGCGATCGTTAATCTAGTATTATCTTAATACCGCAAGATCGAAAGTAATTGCACTAGAATTTGAGTAACTTATTTTCTTCGAAGAATAAGATTGCCGTCGGCTTTTAGACTAATTTATCAGTTTGGTTAGACTTCGGACAAAGTATTTTTAATATAGCAGCCATCTAATCTGCTACTGTCCTCGGCTTATCGTTAATTTCATCAAATTTGTTGCCAGCTGTGACCGAGCATGACGGAAAACTTAGGCGATTAGAATTAGAGTGATAAAGTACAATCATTATTGTACTAAACGGTACAGCCAATGATCTTGGTAATTGTAAAATACTAGATAAAGCATTGTTAGAATCAAATGACTATCGTGTTGCCTTTGAAAATGACTCCCTAGTACAATAGCGTATACACGGTACTTTCTTCAAAAATTGACATTGTTTTCTTTAAGCTCCGTACCTGTTTCGAAACTCGCTTGTTTTCGCTTTTTACAAAAGTTTTATTTTCGTTATCGAACATTAGCCAACATCACGGGTGATTTCAAACACAATCAACTCAACGTCAATCGAATTGTAACGTAGCTGTATCAATGAAGCATCTACAGCCATTCTTTCATTCAACGTCAATACATCAGCAACAAATGAACGATCGCCAAAATCAACAGTCGCTCGCCTCGACAAAGCGTCGATCCAAAGTAGGAGAAAAAAAGAGGAGGAAACGACGAAACAAACGCGCTGGAAAAAGAAAAGCGTTTAAAACTGCCGCAACGCGCGATCGGCAGCGCTCGCGATGAGTCAATAATAACGACGACGCGGCTCAAGCAAGCCAAGCGCGACGAGAGGCCTACAGCGACGCCCGTGCTCGTGAAAAGCTTCTCTCTTTTTCCCGCTCTGGCTTTTTTGCGGAGTTTCCGCTGTTACGATACTTTTCCTCGATCGAGAGAACGAGTAGCCGGCTGGATGGGTAGGAGGTAGTGAATTTGCGAATTGCTGTGGGTTGGTGGAGATAATGGTTCTTTTTTTTAAATAAGATAATGATTAGGGATGAGTATGCGAAATTTTGAACGAGTGAGCGTATTTTTATTTCCTCGCAGAGGCGGCCTTGCGGTGTTGAAGAGAAGCCTTTGAAAAAAGGGCCTTGTGACTGTTAAAAATAAAGGACTTAGAATAAAAAATTAACTATTTTTGAAAATACACATGTGAATGTGATAAGTCTAACCTGTATTTCTGAAGCTACTTAATCAATATACTAAAATCAATTCTTCTGTTTTTTAAAAATTCAAGCGGTTTCAAAGCAGTTGATTTTTATATGATAACAAGGCAGTTGTGATGTAACATACATTTTGTTATTCGTAGAATTTAATAAAATAAAAAATCGTAATAAAGCTTTGAAGAAAATCACCTTTCGTGTTCAAGAACTCTTGCAAAATTTCGGATTGAAAATAAAAATTAATTATTGTTTCTACATTTTTAATGTGACTTAGAATAGTTTTCAAATATTTTCTGATAAACATTGAATATTAGATTTTTATTTTTATTATTTCTCAAAACATGTTATAACATCCAATGTTGTGAGATTATACTTAAAATGTCAATAGTGTTTGTAATAATTGCTGGTATGTTTGTAGCTGCTTAAAAAAAATTAGAGGAAATAATAAAAATTTTTGGAAAGTTTTAGAGGCGTAAATTTAATGCTATGATAAATGAAACATGTTTTATATCAACAGATTGTATTTTTAATGAAATGACCTTTACACCTAAATATCATGTGCAAGAATGTTAAATGCGGTTCATTGGATTGGAATTTAAAAGCCTTATTATATTAAATAGATTTCAATAATGACTAATAGAAAAGTCTATTGCAATCGGCATTATCAACTGATGGATTACAAGATGAACCAATATTTTAATTTCATAAGTACTGACAGAGATATTAACCTGATTAAAATTTATGCACAATATATTTTTAATGAACTTAATATTTTATAATTAAAATCTAAATTATATTTATTTGTAGCAATATTATAGTTAGTATTACATAAGGAATTGTTAAAATTTCAAGACAACTGGGAGATGATAATTGATTTGATTAATTTGATATTCATTCACTAACAAACATAGCTTATACAAAATATGCTTATCCTTTATTCTCTTGCAAGCAAAAAAAAATTTATTATATTCATTATAATAAATACTTCAATTCTTAATTGATTTCATGAAACTCTAATTATTTGAAACTAAAAATATAAACTAAAACTTGTTCATTAAAAATCCTACTTCAAATTCTATAAAACTATTCACAACTCAATTCTTTTAACTTAAATGCTTTTCTATTGCACCCAAGATTCCTAATTAAAAATAACGCGCGCCTTTCACCTACATACAATAAACAGCAGCATATTCACTAACAATCATCTAACCTTTTTCAAAAAAGACGATTCCCCTAAATTCCAACTCTCTCTCATGCTCCCCCTAAACCAATCAATCCATTAAAAATCTCCAAAACTCCCACCCAGCCAGCCAGGCCTCCACTCGAAAAAAGCTCTCTAACACACACGCATACACACAGAAAGCACCGGCAGAGAGCAGCGCGGCGGCGTCTCGCATCGACTCGCTCTTCTCTCTCTCTCTTTCTCTCTCTCGCTCTATACACACATCCCCGCGCTTGCTAGCAGCGCAGAGAGCGAGTTCAACGTCCGGGCGCTCGGGCGGCTCCGCGGCCGCGGCTCGGCCGCGCTCGGCACTAGGTCAGTGATGGAGTCACTGGCCGCCCCGAGCGCCGAGGCAATGACACCGCCAGCCAGCCAGCCAGCGCGCGCTCCCCACTCCTCGGCAGCCTCCCCACCACCGGAGAGCGCGCCCGGCGGGAGAAGCCGAGGCTGGTGGGAGGTGGTCTGAGGGTGGGGGATGAGGGGGAGCGACGACGTCGACGATAACGTCACGAGAGAGTGTGTGAGAGAGAAAGAGAGAGAGAGAACGGTGTTAGGTGGATGGATAGAAGATGGTTTTTTTAGCGGTGGTAGGAAGAGAGAGGTTCTTTTTTGGATGGTGGGTGGGGATGGGTGGATTTTTGAGTGGGTGGGGAGAAGGGTGGGTTTTGATGAAAAATAAATGTTTTGTGATTTAGATTGGGTTTGTGGATTTAGATTGGATGTTTTCATAATATCAATTTGAAATAATAAGAGTAGCTTAGTTGTTTATCTGTTTGGTTTCTTATTTTTATAAGTGAACGGAATTACTTCTACTTAATCTAACAGGATAAATCTGTTACTACTTAAAATTTGTCCGTTTGTTTAAATGTGAAATGTCTGTTTCTACTTAAAGTTAATTTAATGTATGTAGATTTTTTTTATTTTTTTCTTAATTTACTTAAATACATTCTGAAAAAATTATAAAGAATTACTAATATATTTAAAAAGATAATTATTATAACCTAATTACTATCTTTATAAAGAATTATTAATGATTCTTTAAATTCATTTATGAATTTATGGTAAGATTATTAATTTTCGGTAATAAACCAAAATATTTTTTTATATAACGAATCCATTAAATTTTCTGTTGCATTATTAATTCACTGTTCATAATATTACTTATAAATTGAAATGGACAAATTCCGATACATATAATATTCATACAACTGTAAACGAGCACTTATCTCTCTTCAACACAAAAAGCCTGACACAAGTGCGGTATCTTCGTCGACATAGAATACGATTGTCACCCTCTTCACGGGCAATTGTCGAAGATTTAAATATGCGTGTATAGCGCAGAGTTCTATTGTGACGGGGAGATAAATTTAGAGTGTCATTGACCTTCACTAACTATCATCTCCTTATAAAGTGCTATTCGTAGGATGTTTTTTTCTCAAATTGCTCTATTGATTTAAATTAACCGCTTTCATTATCCTTTTGTCGCGCGTTAACAAAAATAAAGCCGTTCCTTAACATCGCCTAAACTTTCCTCATTCTCCACAATCTCAGAAAACTACCTCAGCGCTTGTCTAATCCACAAACGCAGCCGGACTACTTTCAATAAACCTATCACTTTGACGCTGCTCTTCTTAATTCAGCCAAACGAAGCGTCGCAATATCCTCGCCCACGCAGCCCGGCAAATCTCGCCAAATGTTCCTCTTCCTCGCGCGCTGGAAACTTACTTAGCCCGCCGCCTCCTAGAAAAAAAAAACCTAGAGCGACTTGCTAACGAAAAGAAAAGGGCGAACGACCGGCGGTGAATGAAAATTACACGCCAGCCACGTGCGCGTCTGCATCCCCGAATATATACACGCCGTAGGGAGTTGGCGACGTCGCGCTCTGCGCCTCTAGATTTTTATCTCGGCCGTTCGTCCTTTAGCTTGCCGCCCGAGGCTTTCAGGGGACCGCCTGCGGAAACACTCGGCGCACCACCCGCAGAGCCGCCAGGGGGGATGACTTTTCTATTTTCTAGCTGCCGAGGCGTGTAGTACAGGCATAACGTCTTAAGGAGGGTGGGAGGGAGGTGGGATAAGACGGGTGGAAGGTTGATGTGCGACAACGGGCTTGATGAATCATTCTCGTATGCAGATTGAGGGTGATGAGGCCGGAGGGTAAATTTTAATGTTTGCTTTTGGAAATTTAGAGGGGTGGTCTTTTTGTTTTGTTGGTTTGGAATTTTTATTATTGAAAGAATGTTTTGAGGAGAAAATGTTTACGATCTGTTATGGGTTTGTATTTAATTAAAATCTACAAGATATTTTACAGACTGACTTTTTTTAAGGTGTATAGCCAAAGCTTTGGAGTAGACACATTATTTTCAAATAAAAAATTAACATTAGTTCTTACTACACCCAAAAAATCTGATTTCGTATCGATCTATCTTTCATCCTCAAAATAGATTCTATATCATACTACACCTATCCTAGCAACTAAATCACGAATTCACGAAATCAACCTCATCTCCTTCGCGATCGTCGCGCGATCATCTCGCTCTACATAAACACATTCACTCTGTGTCGATCGGCAAGTATGTATACGTAAAGGCCGCGCGTGCTCAGGTTAAACGCAAACGCCGAGGCAGATCATGCATTATGCATGCCGGATAATTCGTGACTTTTGATTGCGTCGCGTCATCGTGCCGGCCGATTGTCTTACTCTTCGCTTCGCGCGTGCTCTCGTTACTTTCTTCTTTTGCGCCTCGTGTCATGATTTTTTTCGAGAAAGATCGAGAAGGGGGACGAAGGCAGGATCATGATGATGAATTGGTTTTGTTTTTTTGGGATGGTTTTAGCGAGAGGCTTCTAGTAAGTAGTGAATTGAATTTTGCAATTGAATTTTAGATAATAAAAATGCGACAGTTTTACTGATTGGCGGGTGCGTATTTATTTTCAATCGAAATCAAAATTAGTTATTATGTAATCCCTTTTCACAGTAAAGAATTTATTGCCAAGAGAAAAAGTAGGGTATTAAAAATTTGATGCTGGACTATTATAAACCGAGCTAATGACCAACCGTTTCAATCGGGTATTTAAAATTGTCGTTGGAGATATAGAAAGAATAGGAAGGATCTAACTGCTCGAATGAATTTCGCTAACCGATCATTTATTTAGGATGCTGAATTATAAGTCTCAGATCCCGGGGTTCCACTTTTCTAATTCCATGCTTAATTGGTTTTTTAACTTCCGGGCTCCTCGGCGCTTC
Source organism: Eupelmus urozonus (assembly GCA_900480035.1). NCBI lineage: Eukaryota > Metazoa > Arthropoda > Insecta > Hymenoptera > Eupelmidae > Eupelmus > Eupelmus urozonus. Next base: position 22,856 of record UELX01001304.1, on the reverse strand, counting down.
TTCCTCGTCGGGGCTTGCTTTTTTCCTCCCGATCGAATTTAATTACGTCTTTTTTCGAGCGATTTCCACAATTAGAAGGCAATATTTCTAGCTCGCTGAGATTTATTTACTGTTAATAATTTCCTGCGCGCGTTTGACATTCGGGAAAGGCTCGTGAATTTTTCAGAGTTTAACTTGGGAGCCTTTTTATTGCAAATTAGCAGTTAGCCACAATGAGGATAATAAGAAATTCGCGTTTCTCGTTACATAAGTTAATGCACGGCATGGAAAAGCATTGAAGCTAAAAAGTCACTTACGTAAAAAGCAATAACCTTCTATTCTCATAATTATTGCTGTATATAATAAAAAGTTACGTCGAAGAGGTACAAAATATTTCTGGGAACGCTGAAGACAGTTCTGCGCCGGCTGTTTGTGTGCCGCGGAAACATTCCTTTTGCATAAGTAAGATTGCTGAAGTGTTTATTTCGATGCTTTTACTTTTACATTCACTGATTTTAGGTCTGAATTTGACTGTACTGAAATTTAAGAATTATTTGAATAAAAATTTGTGTTAAACGAACATAAGTTAAAATACGTACATAATTTTTTTTTAATATCGAGTTTTCCGTTCGTATTGTTAATTTCTTGCAGTCCAGAACGTTTTTATTGGAATTTTAAAGAAGTTACAGTGGAACATATAATGTATGAACAGGAAAGAAAATAGTCGGTCAGCACTTACCGCGCATAATGTAGTTTTCTGATAAGCATGTAAAAAGTGCTTTACGTAAAGAAAGAAAAAGCGCTAGTATTGATTCAATTTTGATGCTCAACATTTCTTTCGTTAACTTTCTAAAACTGTTTTCAAAAATAGAAATTAATAATATTCACAATAACCATCGCATGCTACTATTACAAATTGTGTATAACCTTTATTATTATTACGCACACCCTTTCCTAATAAAACATCCTAAAAAAAAAAATAAAAAAAAAAAAATAAACCCCAACCAACGCATCATCATCAAAAAGCGAGAGTGAACCGTGCGCTCGCAACCTCGGAGGCGCATCCTCGGAGAAAGCGTTCGCGTATAGCGGTACCGCGAGTACACGCCGCGGGTATAGAGTTAGCGGTATCGTCGTCGTCGCGGCTAGTGAAACGCCGCGCGCTCGCTTCCGTCCCCCCGCGAGTATAGGCTCAGGAGCTTCGCGCGAGTGAAAGTCGCGCGCGCTCGGCAGGCCATCGCACTCGCGGAGTAGCTATAGAGCGGCATCTATATACAGTGTATACACTGAGGCGCTTTTGCTTGTAGGGATGGATAGACTTTTTTTAGTTTAGAGTGTGTTAGATATAATGTTTTGAAAATTTTGTTTTGGCTATTGAGGTGTGTTAGCTATTCGTTTGCAATTATTTTGATGCCGATTTTTGATTAGTATTTCAAAGACACTTTTTCGCCGACTGATAAATCAGCGATTAGTTGATCATCTAACCCACGATAGTAGGTGCTAATAGTCGACAAAAATGCTCACGACTTTCGATCGGGCGTTCGCCGCGTGATTCATATTTAATTAGCCTCTCGCGATTTAGCGACTGGCGCATGTGTGCGAGCCTTGTAGTTTCGGCCGCGCAGATTAAAACTGAGCCGCTCGGCTATAGGAGAGAAAATTTATTGAGGCTGTACTTCGATAATGTATGCCGGCGCGAACGTGCATATATACTGTACTTCATAAACTTGATTGCCTTTTTAATGCGGAAATATGATTTGGACTCTCTCGTAGCGATAATTTCAGAATTTATAGTTGCTGCCACATTCGAATGTACAAAATGTAAGCTTATGGCTCGATATGCTAACCGAAATGCGCGGCTTACTGTGACCAAGCACTGGAATTCCTGCAATTTGTCAACCTTCAGGAGAAAACGCAAATTCCTTAATTCTATTCTTAAGACTATCAACACACTTTATGCAACGCAACGCAATAATGAAATCTTATCAGCCGTCTCTCTCCGAACCCGCTTATGTTTATCGGTCAATCGTCTGCAAACAAAAAAAACTCTCGTTTCTCTCTTGATTCCATCGTCACATGCTACTCTCAGACGCATCGCTGGTATCGTCCGCATAAAACAGAACAATTGTGCGTGCGTCGACGGAAAGACAAACGCAAGTGTGCTAAAGCATGAGCGAGCTAAAGAGCGCGCCGAGGCTGGAGTCTCCTTTTATATCTCCCGAGGAAATCCAGAGCGGATCTCAATATTGCGAGGGAGAGAAAACGAGCCGTTGATAAAGCAAGAGAGAGAAAGAACGCAGTGCTCTGTAAATATTTGCTCGAGCCGAGAGCGGGAAACTGTGTATCTTTTCTTTTTATTTTATGGGATTGCGGAGAGGTGTGAGAGATAGTTATAGTAGTGGGTTTAAAGAGGGAGGGGATATGTGTGGCTCTTTTTTGTGGAGACGTAGTTTGATAGGTTCAGTTAGTTTTGGAATTCAGTTGGAAAAAATTGTTTTTTTGATACGTATAGTGTGTACTTTGGTTTCATTTTTGACACGCGATTTGTATAACAAAAATTAACTACTAAAAATGTAAAAAATATGTGCAGATTTTCGATTGGATATTTTTTGTATAAAGCTTTGATGACTAAAATATATACCGAAAGGAATAATATACATATTTTAAATAACCAAAAAATAGGAATTCCTGTGTAAACTAAATTGCACCCAACAACTTTTTATTTTTATTCCCGTAATATTTAGTTCTTGATTTTACTACACAAAACACAAAATTCTCAATCGTCTAGTAATAATGTTGTAATTGTTAATTAATTAAAAACCTCATACCTATGTAAAAAAGTTCATAAAAAATACTGCATTTAAAAATGTTACAAGAGGCACAACTTGTTTTTTCAAATCCCGATTCCGACTTCCCTAAACAGATGGTGGTATTATCGTGGATCTTTTGTAAATCACCCAACGGATTCGTTGTCTTCAAATCTAAAGATAATCCCGATCGTTGACATTACCTCCTCTCTTTGTCTCTTCAGCTTCCTCTTATAACGCTCAAAGTGTTTCATTCAGCGCTTAGTTTCCTGGTTTAGAGCGATCTTTGTATACATTTGTCACACGTATTCGAGAGCTGTTTGCATACATAGATCGCGTTTGAAGAGTCATTTTGGAAACATTGTTGTGGCACGAATTTAACGTATAACACGTTTTCTCTGTTAAGCGATAAATTATTTTGTAACTTTTGACTCCTAGCAGGATCATAAATATTCGTGGGAATGTACTTTTTTAACGCGTGACGGGCGCCGACTTTATTTTCTAAGTCTAAACATGAGAGTACGAAGCAGCTGCTAATAAATCAGTTGAAGCTAGGCACTTGATGCTTTCGCGAAGATTAAAGTTAACTAGAAGTGCAGCTGATATGCGGGTCTGGAATTTCGAATGTTTTCATTTGTGATTATGTAGTCAGTTCTTTCTTTTAATGCTTTCTAAAATATGTTTTTAATTTTTCGAATATAATGCTTTGGTTATCGGTCGTGCATCGACTGCGTTCAAGATTTAACCAATAAATATTGTTTTGTTTAATTAATTTAGATTTAAGATTAAATATCTCGGTTTGTTTATAATTAAAGGCCCGCATTCCTTGGCGCTCTTGTAACTTAACATTGTCTGCGTGATTAAAGTTTCTTACTAACCATTTGAAGTTCACGTTCTGTGAAATTCACAGATTATATATACATTCAAATTTAAAACCAGAAAAGTTCACTTTGCAATAACACTTACTCCTAATAATTTTATTTGGTAAAATTTTTTAAAACCATTACACTATAAATATCAATATCATTCTTCATTCATTTTCTTGTCTAAACAAAAATTTTAATAATCAAACGCACATCCCTGTCAATAACCTCAGCGTCACGACCACCTCTAAATCTCACTCCCTATCGCTCAAATCTATATACGATTCGCAATGCTCAACTACAATCTATATGCAACTCGCCCACATAGACAATAAGCTAATTAACACCACGAAAAATTCGACATCAACAGCACGCGTGCGAACCTCCCTGGCCTTAGCATCTCGCGAATCAGTCATGGGAACAGAACGGCACGAAAACCACCTCCGGATAGGCTATGTGTAACACCTATCTGACTCCGACCCTCCCCAAGATTTCTCCGGGAGAGCCGGGGATATATTGTTTCGTCGGCCGTGACACACGCCGAGCTTGTAGCTCTTTGTATGGACCTAACTGCACGATCTATGAGTTTCCGCTATCGATATTTTCGTTGAGTTTATCTTGGGTTTCTGTTTGCTATTTTGGTTTTTTCTTTTTAGTGGTTTTGCGACGGCTGTGGTTTTTCTTATCTTGAAAGAAAGATATGGGTACTGATCGTTTGGAGACTAGGTTTGTTCTATAAAAACTTTTTTATGAAATTTTAACTATGCGATTTGACAATGTATGATAAAAAATATTATTAATTATGTTTGCAATCGATGCGGACAAATGCGATCGACAAAACAATTAGAACAATTGTACCTTCTCTATCTTACGCATTCTTACAATATAATCTCATCGAACACATCCACACTTCCCTAAAATATTTCTCCTAAAATTAAATCATTACCCCAACCCCCTCCTCTACTCTAACCCGACTGCGCGTGCCTATATTTTTCGCCAGCACCTACAGGGGCGGCCAAGTTTATCGCCTCGCCGATATAATTGATGGGCGTTTCAGAGGAGGAAAAGGTCCGCGATATCGCGCGGGTTAAATCGCAGCGCGCAACAATGGCGAGAGACCGAGAGAGCATACAGCTCGTGCTTTTTTACGAGCTATTAAAATTAACTGGGTTACAGGTGCGCGATATAGCCGAGCGCGTAGAGATATAAGCGCTGCTGTATAGGTACCATGGAAAAATGGATGTGTGTATGTGTATGTGTCTTGGTCGAGGAGAGCGCAGATTGAAAAATCGAGCGCCGCTCTGATTGATTTACGATTGGGAGAGAGCCGAGCGCGCCAGAGGTGATGCAGGTTCTACCGGGAAGGTTGAGAGAGTGGATGGGAATAGCGCGGATTAGATTTCTAGCTTTCCGTTTTGGGCTTTGGTTTTTTGTTTTATTTCGTGGGTGGTATGCGTGGCTTGCAAAGTTGGTTTTTATTGCGTGGTGATTTTGAAAAGTTTAAATGGAGAGAAAGCGCGAATATGTCAACATAATGAGACGTGCGTAGACTGGCTGAATATTATTAGGAAGTAATTAGAAAAGCTTTCGTTACTTAAACTTTTATTGATTTAAATGTAATATTTTATAGTAAGTAATTAATGAATAAAACAAGAAATAGAAATAATGATTAATTTGTAACTCTTGAACAGGGTCGGACAGGTACAAATTTCATGTAATGCGACTTAACTCCATAAAAATAAACAAATTGTTGCTTCCTCTATAATCAGTCTTAAAATTGTCATTTTTGTAATAGATGTATATTGGACTACCTATACTTGCGTTTTTATAAGTATTTTTTATCATAAATTTAAGTTATTGGTTATAATAACGGTTGACAATCATTTTAAGCAAATTTAATGTTACGTGACATACTCAATTTAATTGCCATACCTATTTATTTACTACAGGGTAATTATTTTTGAGTTGCAACTATTTGCTTATGTAAGTACGACATAGATGTGCCTATGTAAAAAGTTATAACAGTGTTTATATTATCATAACTCTTTATAAAATGAGCTCTTTTTCATATTTTCCTGAACACCATTAACGATGACACACACCTAATACTCCTACTTCACACTGGAAATTCCTAAGTGAGACACTAAAACACCAAACTAAAAAAAATCCACCTAGATTCATCAGCAGCTCGTCAAATCTCACCTTGAAATTCTCCGCAACTTTCAACAACAGCTCCTCCACACACCTCGATGAATCATCCGTCCCATAACCCGGATTGCTCAACCCCTCGAAAATTCCAAAAACACCACTCGCAACGCATCCTATTCCAAAGCTACCTCTCGACCCTATACCCACACTAACAAACCTACCTGCGAAATCTGCGGCCTCCCGGAGGGGGCCTCAGCTCGCGGTATTGCGCTATATCCTTCATTGTTCGCCGGGCTGTTGAGAACTTGGCTGCCGCTGCTGCTCGGCAAGCTAGCGGGAGGTGAAGGGCAGTCGTTCGCCTTAACTGCAGCTCGAGAGAGCCGCACTCTCTTGGCTCTGTGAGAAACGTCCCGCGAGCGGGGAAACTCGAGGCGTTGTGCAATCGACACCGCGCGCTGCCACTGCGGCTGCTGAAAGCGCGAGGATAGTTTTCTTTTGTGCGTGGATAAGGTGCATTGCGAGCGGTTAGGAAGGTTGGAGAGGTAGGATGATGGTGAGAGTGGAATTGGGAAGGAAAAGGTTAATTGCTTAAGGGGAGTAGGTTTGAAGGGTTGGTGATGTCTAGGGTGACGATGAGGTATAGATGATCAGTTGGTTAGAAGATGGTTATTTTATATATAATTCATATCAAGATAGGATTTGAGTTCGATGTTGAAAACTTAAACTGTAAACTAATCTTGATGTAGATAATGGCTAGAATTATGAATGTCCAGTTTATTCAAATTTACATCTGCTAGATCTTAAGTTGCATGTCTAGGAGTTCTTGCAAGATCATCAATATTGATATTGTTGGTCTACCTTTTAGCTCTTATGGAAAAATAGTATTATTTAGGGCGGTATTAAATCACATTCATCCGACTATACCATCACACCGTTCCTATTTAAACATTGCAAATTTCAGTCTATCTATCTCAACCAACTACTGAAACTCGATTAAGATACCAATAACCACACCAAACAATCATCTCCTAACCCCGCACTTCCTCCAAACCAAACTCACAAACAATCCATCCATCAATCCCATCCAAAAGCATCACCTCCCATCTCACCATCCACCACCTAGACCCCACATCCAGGAAGCTCTCTCGACTATCCCAACGTTACGAAACTCAGTAATCCTCGCGAGTTGGCCATATAACGCTCTCGGTCTTTGATTCGCAAGATCTGAACACGCTTGAGCTAGAGGTGCCGCTGGCGCAACTCGCGCGCGGCGCACTTTCTCCTCTCGGAGGACGATGCACTCTCTCCCACCCCGCGCGCCCAGCTCGCGCTTCAATTTTTATCTCGCGCTAGCTGGCTAGGCTGGCTATAGTCGTTAAAGACGTACAGGCTGACTTGGAGAGACGCAACGCGGCCAGAGTATCCGACGTCTCGATCGTTCGAGTGGGCAAAAAGAGCCAAGGAGGATGCGTGAGAGATGTGAGCTAGCTGGACGGATGGGAGAGCTTTTTGCGATGGGTTCAAGCGGGTTTGAACGAGTGGGTTATGTAAGTTGGAGGGTTTTTTGATGGTTAGGGGGAGAGGGTTGAGAGGCTGGTTGGATGGTTTTTAAAAGATTGTAAAGGAGGTGGTTTATGGTTTTTGCGGCTTCTGAAGAGGAAAGAGGAATACATTGATATAGGAGTGTACTTCGAAGTGTCTGTCTAAACATTCTGGAAGTGCTAGTTTGAAAAAGTATCGGATCAATGACTTACAGCTTGCTGAGCTGTATTAACTTCAGTAAAAATGCTTTTCGTAATAACTACTTAGAATAAAAGATCGAAAAATGACTCTATCGTTCAAAATCAAAGATAGTAACATCTTAGTTCGGTGAAGATCGAAAAGTCATTATTCCGATAACGACAATTTTTCATTAATACTTAGAATAAACTTTAGTCTCTTGAATTCCCATATTACGAAACGACCTTATCCTATCAAAATTTCCAATCGACATCAAGCCACCTGGAAATTTCCAAATTTCGCTCTCCGAACACTTGAACTTAGCCTTCTCTTTCACTTCTGGCCCGCTCTTATCAGAAGCCCAGGTGAAAAACCTCTTATCGCTCGCTCGAAAACCGTTATATTACCGAGCGCGTATACAAACAAAAATCCAAGAGCGGAAGAACGATTCGTGGGCGTGTGTGTAGAACGATAAAAAGGCGACGTTTTTTATTTTGACGATGCAGCCGCTCGCGTTGGAACTAGTAATATATTAGACGCAGGAGGTTTTTGAACTTTTGGATGATATTGTTTCCCGCTCCACGGCTGTTTGAAGGCAGATACGATATCAGGAGTGCGCGCATACACGCGGCTCTGTTTTTTTATCACAAGTTCACGAGCGGGCTTAGCTGTGAACTAGAAAGTCAAATGGGAGATTGTAGTGTTGCCGATCAATGGATGAGCGAGAGAGTAGACGGTATAGTTTTTCCGTTAACGAATTGGGAGAGCAGTAATTTTATTGATTTTGGAACAATGTGATATAGGTGCTAGACAGTATAATCGTTCATTTTTTAAATATAAATAAAAGTTACTTTTTATAATAGTAAATAATATAATCAAAAAATCTGAACATTTCTGAAAATGACATTTTCACAAAATTGCAAAAACAAAATACAAGTTATCGGTCGAAAAATTCCGCGAAAATTTATTACACCCTTTACTCAAAATCAGTGAACCGAAAGTAACCGTCGCAAAAGCGCGTCATTCCAAAAAATCCATACTTCCAAAAATCGACAAATCACAATCCACCCACCAAAACCCCTCCCCTTCTCTCCATCACCCCCACTCCCCCTACAACGAAACACATCAGAGCGCTCGTTAAAAATGATTCATCGATGGCACACCGTTCCTCGCAAAAAGCGTCGTCGAACTCGCCCGCTGTCTCTCCGATTCCAAGTTCAACGAACCCACGCACTTTCCGGCCTGCGCGCGTGTGCCTCTTCCCCCTCTGAAAAAGAAGAAGAATTCCCCCGAAAACTGCTCTTTGATCCCGATTTAATTTGCGCGCGCCACTTTTCGATTATATGTGTATATATTGACGTCAGGCAGCGACGGACTCTTTTTTGTATAGCGAAGAAAGCTCGCTGTTTTACGAAGCCGCGCGCTTTGCTGATTCGTTTTTTTTAGGAGGCAAGAAAAGAGCGTGGGTGGAGGTGCCAGCCGATTAAATGTGTTTTTCTTGAGGAGAGCCAAGGCGGGCATAAGCGCGTTGTTATTAGCCGTGAAAACGCGAGAGAAGGTTTAGCGAGCTGTTTTAGGGGTCAAGTGCGTTGGTGATCGTCGCGAAAATGCCCGGGATGTCTTGACAAATGTGTTTGCGTTAGAGCGCTGAAATACGTTTATGTTTGAGTTCGTTCGCTGCGGGAAATTTAATTATCCTCTCGATTTGATCTTTTCTAATTTTATAATTCTAACTTTACCTTACGCATAAACCGTATGAATAATCATAACCATAACACGGAGTTAAATTAAAAAAAAATAAACATTTCATTAAACGCTTTCATCCATCCAACCAAAAACCGGGTGGCTCGAAAGCTCAATTTTTCCTTAATTCATGGCGATCCGCAAAAGTCCGGAATTCATGCACTCTGCATGTCGACGTTCCCTTCGTCTCTCCGAGAAGCGCCAGAATTAATGCACGATCTTTAAACCGCAAGCTGTATACGCCTCCGCAGGCGGGCCTCGTCGAGTCTCTCTTCCCCTCGCTTTTCTCTCTTTTCACGCTTCCGCCTTTTTTCGAACTTACACTGAGCTTTTTTGACTTCGACTGTCTTTTTTGATGCTTTTTCTCTCTGTGTCTTTTTTTCGTTTTAAGAAAGTGAGGAGGATGTTTCGAAGAGAGTTTTCTGTTTTGCATTTTGAAGATGGTTTGTTTCTGTTATTACTTTTTCACTTGAATAATGTGTTGTTGAGCTTTTATTTTTAAAGATGGTTTATGTTTGTTTTTGTTTTTTTTATTCCGAGCGCAAGCATAGTCAGCAGATAGATAGGCAGCTGAGGTGACCACAAGTTTAGTCTAGCAATTTTTTTAGAATAGTCTCGTCTATTTTTGTACTATATGAATACTTTCAGTAATGGTAGAAGTATTTAATATTTAATATTTAACTAGTACGTTAATGTCATATACAATATTACGTATAATTGCTACTCTTTTTAAATAATTTCTAAGTGACACAAATACAAAACAAAAATACGCATAACCCAATACAAAAACCCAATCCTCCGTCCACCAAAATAATCGACACATTATCCAATTTCCTCTTCCACCTCAACCCTCACCCCACATTCCACCTAATCACTCTCGTTCCCACCCACGCAGCATCGGCCAGAAACGAACATCACAGCCCGACGCATCTCCCGATCTCTCCGGCAAAAATACCGCGTGGGAGCGATGACTCCGGGGTTGAGGGCGTAAAAATACCCTGACTCTCTCTCGCTCTCTGGAAAAAGTGCATCGAGCGCTCGAGCCTGAAAAAGTCAGCGCGCTCGCGCGACAGCCAGAGATTTGTAAACGGGCGCGACGTGGATTTACGAGCGCGGACGGACCGATGCGCAGGAAATTGCGGCGCGCGATGTATATAGAAGCGGAATGCCGCGCGACGGTGAAACGCGCGCCGATTGACGGAGAGGGACGCGTAGGTGTTTTCGGTGTCTTTGATGGCTCGGCTTGTCGCTCGCTGAGAGATAGGTTGGATAACGCGATTATATAAATAAGGAAAGTTCAACGGCCCTGGGCTTCATTGGAGTTCGTTAAACGTTTACGTAGACACCTGAAGCTGTGTAACTAAGCTCGTGTGTAAGCAAATTTTCAAATTATTCCGCCTTCGAATATATTACCTAAGGTACACCATTAGAACCTTAAACAACGATTAGCAGCACACTCGCCTAACACTAACGAAAAGCTATGCATAAAAAGCTAGCTCACCGCAGAAAAAGAAAACTGCCTCCGCGGCTACTTCCCGCTTCCTCGGGACTCTCCGCTTACATCTTGGCTCTCCCGGCGGTAACCTAAACCTTGGCTCTCGCGCGCGCGGCTGCAGAACGACGGAAGCCGCTGCAGGAATTAATCTCGAGTCCGCGGCCTTTCCTTCCTCCGGCTCGAATAACCCAGCGGACGCGACAATACGCGTCGACTCGGACTCGACGATAAGAGCTGGTATAGCCTTTGCTTTACGAACTTTCTCCTAGGTATGTGTGTAAGGAAGCTGATGGATTCGATGATGGCTTTGGTTTGTTGGTTCGGGTTCTGCTAATTGGGAATTGATAAGATGTGGAAAGCGAGGGGAGTAGGAAGGTTGGGTGGTTTGGGTTTTTGTTTTTGTGATGGCGGTTGTATTGTGTGGAGGGGAAATCGGTATTATAAATGATGGTGTGAATGGGGAATGGGTTATTGTTTGTGAATAAAATTGTAGGGATAGTCAAAATTATTTTCGAATAAGCGGAGAAAGTTTTATCGTTTATTTTTGCTGTAGAAATGTGAAGCCTGGAGGTGTTAGATAAATAGTAATCACAGTTTTATTGCGACATTCAAAGTGACGATTGATCTTAATAATTTATAGGATTACGTATTGCGATTTCTTCAGGCAAAATAAGTTTTTTGGTTATATTTTTACAAAGTGTGTTGTTTCAATATTTAAACTTGTTACGGTACTGTGTTACAGTAGTAGTTGAAAACGTTAAAATATTTTTAAGCTTTACTGCGGTTTTTACCGATTTTACAGTTTAGCAAAACCATATATATTAATAAAAAAAAATTACATTCAAACAAATCTTTCGTTTTTTACATAAGCATCAAAAACAACCAAAAAACCACCCATACCCACGCTCTCAACCAAAATACCTCTTCCGCAAAACCCTCCAGCATCAAACCACTCACCCAAAACCACCTTTACATAACCATCACTCAACCACACCACCATATCACATCACCCAACCAAAAAAACCAAACCTCCACCCAAAAAAAAAAACCAGCTCAACATTTCCTCTGCAGCCTACACCGCGCGTTCTCCACGCGCTCAGATCGAAGCCGGAAACGGTCTATTTCGATCGGCCGTACAAACGCCAGCTAGCGCTGGACGATGCACTCTTTTTTTTTCACTCCTGCAGTTGCATCACGGCTCACGTGACGCCGGCCGGCGAGCCGCCGCGGTGGGAGCGAGAGTGACCTGGTTACTGACCCGGCGCTGCTCAGCTAAGCGAACTTTTTTTTTTATATTGCGCTTTCTTTTCTAAACGCCGACGCATGGGAGAGGCTCGGGAAAAATGCGCAGGCTTTTACTGCTCGGTTTATTTTCTGCCGCTCGGCGCTGAGTTAATGAAGGAATTGTTGCTTTAAACGCCGAGCGGGAGTTATGAGGATTGTTGGTAAAAGTTTATTGTTTTCACTTGCTTTGCTGTATTTACATAAGTTTTCTAGTTTATTTTTAAAGGAGTTGACTTCATTATTGCTAGGCTTTTACGTAAGAGAACCTTTTCTTCTCGAAAATCGTTAATTTTTTGCCCGCTTAGTCGATATCGGGGATTATGAAACGTGTAATTCGTCAGTTTTGTCAAGCTCGTAAATCTGTTTATAGGCGCCTGGAGATTTAATCATAAATTTTCGCTGTAAACACTGTTTATCTCGTAGAAGATCCAAAAACATGCACTCTTTTGGTACACGAAATCGATCATTAAATATACATAAAAAAAACCTGATAATGTCCACATAAATTATACCCTTAGCTCTAGTCGCAAAAAGACACCAGTGTTTACCGACTCCAACCAAAAAATATATAATTTCACGCCGAACAATCGAACTTAACAACGCCAAATAACAATGCAGAACCTCAACAATAAAGCTGCGCTTTATCAAAAGCCCACAATCAACCTAAAAATAAAACAACCCACATTGGCCATTCAGCTCCGGCCGTACCCATGCATAGAGCAGCCGCGGCTCATCCGCAGGACGTTGCCCCACTAGGTCAGCAGTGAAAGTGCCTAACGCACACGGAGCAGCCAATTGCCGGCGGCCAACGGTTCTGTGTAGGGGAGATGCAAAGCTGCTCCTCTTCCTGAACGGCTCGCGGCGGCGTCATTGGCCGATGGCCTTTTTTCACGGGTTACGCCTCGGGGTCTGAGTGATAATGGCTTCTTTGTGAGTGCTGGTTTGACTTGGGTGAGCTTTGGGTAGATTGAAAATGTAGATTGTTGTTGTAGATGGATTTGTTTCGCTTATTTATGTAATTTTTTATTGAGTTTGGATGATCAATTGAGTATTTCATAAAATTTTCTACTACTCGACTTTAGTGGAAAATCAAACAGATTTTAGTTGGGTCGCCCCCTTGTTGATGAAGTTGTAGTAAACTGTGGCCCAAATTAAGGGCTGCCTAGGATTTGACAAAATTTTAATGCTTAGATCTAATTAACTAAATAAACTTTCCACTATGTTATTCTAGCTTTGACAAAGTACAACAACAGAAATCTAATATTCTTAATGCCGGCATTCGAGAATTAAAAAGGATGCGCTTTAAAGCCGAGAAGGAGAAACTTGCGTGCAATCCAGAGTAAAAGCATGAAAGCGAGGAAAGAGGAGCTGAAAATAATAGAGAGAGAAACGAGAGTGAGAAATTGCTAAGCCCGACTTCCGCGTCACGATCTTCGTGATCTCCGTGGCAGTTTGCCAATCACGACTGGAATCTATATGACTGGATAGATCAATTTCAGTTGGGCTCCCTTTTCCTCCTATAGACGGCACTATCAGACTGGCAATGACTTATTTAATGCGAAAACGCGGGGCTTTAGTGTTGCACGGAGCGTGTTTCAGCTTTTTTCTTCGTAGTTCCTTTTTAGCGATAAGAAAACGAGTGTAGCTCGCTCCATGAATGTTTAATGGATGGCGCTTAGAATTGTATACGCTTATAGCTCTAATGATACATATTCTCATTTAGTAATGACGATCGATAATACTTTATAATTAATTCCGACAGTCAATTACTCCCTTGCGTATAAATTGTCGGTTAATATTTTATTCTCTGCATAACGAAAGATGTATTGAAAATAGTAGCTTAGACTGCAATTTTCATGATTCATAATTATCTTATACTGGCCGAACTTGATGCGCGCAACGTTATTTCAAGTCAACAAACCAAATTTACCGACTCTTCTAAAAACTATTTTCATCTCTCTACCTTACCGATTTTTAACTCTCCTCACAGACACAAAAATCCAAAAACTCACACAGCTTCAAAAGCAAATAAGCACCTCATTGCGCAATCCTCCGCTACTTCCTCAAAGCCGAGTCTCTCGTGCTCTCGAATTACCTTCCTCGCCGCGGCTCTAGGAGAAAAAAAGAGGCTACGCCGTCGAAACGCCCCCATCCAGAGCAGATCTAGCAGCGGGCCCATTATACAAGCATCGCGGTGCCGATCGCGGAAGAGAAGGAGCTAGACCCCCCTGCGGCGGACTCGCAACTTTCACCGGCTCGTTGCGCGCGGGTTGGATAGCGCGCCAGGTATATATATATAGTGGAGAGCGGCTAATTTATGCGCGCCTTGACAAGAGCTAGGCTGACGGTCAGTGGCTAACGCAAGAGTGCATACACCTTGCCCTTTCGCGTGGATTGCGGCTTGATGAGTTCTGCGGTTGCGGAGTGTGGGTGGAGATGATGGATTGCGTTATTGTTTTTTTGACTGTATATTATTTTTTTTAAATTAGTTTTTGTTTATATTTTATGTGGTTATGTTAGGTTACATTTGTGTTTCTTTAGGTTTGTACCTGTCTGGAAAAATTGAAAAAGAGACCAGACAGTTGCATTGATGACATTAATTTTATTTTTTCAACCAATTTTGATTTTTCGAAATGTCACCTTAATGAAAAGAGGGTTTGATTCGCATTTTTCAGAATAATATCAAAAGTCTTACCTAAAAGTTAGATTTTTAATCCAAACAGTAAAAAGAAAACGCTCCGACCATCACAATTCCAAACATCTTTAAAACACCATCTTCATCTGCAAGCCCCTTCAAAGCTTTCCCCTCTATCCTCCGATCCATCTCACAAAGCGTCTCTCCCCCCACATCCAGCTTCCTCGGCCGACTCCTTAGCTGCAGCGTCATCTCCGCAAACATCGCCGTACATCAGCAAACTCGCTCCCTCTCGACAAAGTATCCGCATACACACACAGACAAACAGACACTCCGAAGCTTTCTCGACCGGCTCCGTAACATTAGACGCATCCCAGAGCCGATACACACGAAGAGAGCCGCGCTTAAGCGCGATAATTGCAGTTCGCCGGTTTCTTTGCACAGCTCCGCTGCGCGCAGGGGCATTGACATCTCGCGCGCTCCGAGCAAGAAGAGAGTTCCGTCGATTGTCAGCTTCCCGGTCGGAGCTCCGGAGAGTGACCGATGGGATAGTTTCGGTGCGCAGGATGGTTTTTGGAGACGTCAAAGTGAGTCTAGGTGATCGAACGATCGGTTGAGGTCGTTGGCGAATTTGTTGTGAGAGATTGGAGGTGGAGACTATTTTAGGTTTGATTTTGAGATGTTTGGATTTTAGGTAGATCCTTGTTTTTATACTCCATGTTTATTCTAAGCTTATCGATATTTTTTTTTTTAGTGAGTCAAAAAATGTCCAAATAGTTGAATGTCATGATTATTTGTCAAAATTAAAATTGAACAAAAAACGATCTGGGTACAATTTGAGAAAATACTAAATAAAGGTCTAGGTTGTCATTATAAGAAACTCCAAATTCCCAACCCCACCTCTATCTATTTCCGTAAAAGATCACATCCAAAACCAACTAAATCCACCTTTTCAGCGCAGTAAAAACACCCACTCCAGTTCAACGACACGCAAACTACCCAAAATCATCGGCCCTTAACATCCAGGCGCATAACAGACGAATCTCCGCGTATTTTTGCACAGAGCGCGCGCGCATCTGGCCCAAGCCTATATTTGTACGGCTACACGCGATCGTTAAACGGCCGAGCGAGCGCGCCTTTCTTTCTCTCCGCGAGCTCGTTGACGCGCGATTTTACGATCGGATGATGCGCGAATTTCACCCCCCCCCCCTTCCATGAGCTTTTGGATGCTCGGAACTCTGTTTATTTGGACGGCGGCTGCTCTGTTGCGCCCTGAAAATATAAGGCCTGAGAGCGAGGTAACGACAACTCGCTGTTTGTTAGGATTTGGGAGCTGGCTTCGTAAATTTGCGGATTAATCGGCTGAATTTGTAATGCGGCTGGCCAGTAGTAAAAGTCAAAGTTTGATTAGACGAGTGAAAAACTATGTCGAGGCGTCAAAAGTAATTGAGTTTTCTTCGTCGCATTATTCTTTCTTATATTTTCGCGCGAAACTGCTAATAATTATTATTCAGCGCGTATATGACGTCGTTAAAGAGACAGCCATTACAGCGGGTAATAATTCGCATATTACGCGACGTTTTTAATTTTTATCTCTATACGCACGACGCTTTTCTCCCTTTCTCTCCTGGCTCTCTACCGTTCGCCCCTTGCTTTTATGATTTTACTCCTTTAATCCCTTGGATGAACCAGAAGGGTACTCTCGTGGATCATTGTTTCTTATATAATCTCCCGCTCGCTCGCTGCTTTGTCTTCGCGCGTTTTTTTCTTTTTTCCGCGTTTATCCCCTTCAGAGCTGTCCCCTTCTTTCCTAGATTTTCCACTGCTAAGCTTTTCCTTTATTGATTTCGTTGTGCGAATTATTAAAAAGGCTTGCGATTTTGAAGCTTATGCTACAGTATTTTTTGCGATTTAATAATTAATAAATGGTTTGAGGTAGGGTCAACTTACATCTTTTGTTCTTGACGAGAAAATTTGTTTCGAAAACGAGTAATTTGACGTATACGTGATGCCTCTCAATCTTCATTCTCCAAAGACATGTAGTAATTTACGTTCTTTCCTTATTACGCAGCCTCTCCGTCAGCCACGTAATACCTCTTTAATACATGATAATAATATAAATAATTTATAGGAAGAAAGTTTAAAACTACAGCTGCACGACAATGCAGCTCGAATTCCAAAAGAGACACACTCATTAAACGAAAATCCAACCCTCGCCTAAGCAAACTAACAGCAAACTATATCAAAAACAGTAATCACGCGAACGGCGAAAACAAAACCATACCCCGCTCGTAAACAAAGACTCAAATCAAGAAATAAATCACCCACCCGGCCACCTCGTTAAAAAAGAAACTCGCGCGCGCATAACTCGAAATTAATCTCGAAGAAGCAGCCCGCGCGGAGAGCAAAAAAGAAAGCCAGCGGAGTAGGCGTAATATTTGCATCGGGCAAGAAAAAGAGGGGGATATAACGCAGCGACACTTACGCATCTCGCAGGCAGCCAGAGGCTCTCCCTCTTTTCTTTTTCATTCCGGTCATTGCCGGCGGATTACTTCACCGGCTGCTCCAACGCGCGCGGCACGCGCGGATAATACCCGGGACATTACCGCGATTTTCTCCTCTTCCGTCGTTCGCGTTTCTTTGTGCCATTCGCGGCGGTTGGTACATACGTCATAATCGCGCCGCGAGGCTGCAGCTACTTTTGTTTACTCGTCGAGGAAAGCTGATTTTTTTTTACGTTGGCTGGCGATTGATTTTTGGATTAGTTGGGGCTAGTGTGGATATGATTTTATGGAGGTGCGAGCTGGAGCTGGGGCAATTAACGGCGAGGAGAGAAAACGGTCGTATGTCTTATCGCGGCTGGGGTTTATGGGGGCGGGCTCTGTTTTATAGCGTTTTGCGCGCCGCTCGGGAGATTTTTATGGGCAGTGGCAGTGCGTACGGTGCAGTGCCGGAGCCCGCTGGATTCGCTTGGTAAGAGTAGATTTTTATCTTGCTTTGATGGACGTGGGGACGAGGCTGCTGTTTGATGATTTCGTATTATTTTTAATTGGAAGATTATGGTTTGTATTGTTGGGAGGGTTGGTGGCAATTGAATCTTGTTTTTATTGGGGATATTAGGATTGAGTTGATGTGTGGTTTGAAAGAATGCTGTTTTCAAAAATTATATAGAAATTTTTGTTAAGATTTTGTTATAACGTGAAATTATAATAATAAGGAACACATATAAATTATTATACAGTAAAGAAAATAATAAAGAGAAGACTTTATATACCAGTTATAACCAGTTAACTATTTTTTATGTAATTATTGTGTACATTAATTGAATAATTAGACAAATTTGTAAAGTTAAGTTCGATTAAATTTAGGTGAGATATAAAATAATTATTAATTATTAAAATCTTTAAAATTTTAAATGATTATAAAATTTCTTAATGTATTTTCTTTTGTTTAAAATAAAAGTATATTTACAATCATACTCCATTAAAAAAATATTTTATATCTCACTAATTTTTTCAAATGTAAAACTCTTCTCTTCTAAACAATATTGCCAGTAAACCTGCAAGCTAATAATCAATTTTCTTTTCTGTTCCCAAGTACAACCTCATACTCGCCTTAAAAAAATACCTCAACACCTCATCGTAACTATCCATCTCAACTAACCACTTCTGTCAGCCTCTATCCACTTCTTCCCATCCACGTGCCGATTCGCAGCACCTACGCAGCAAAGAATCCCAAAATTAAAAAATCAGCCTCGACAATCTCCTCGCGCATAATCCAGCCCATTCATCCCAGCCTCATCTTAAAAACCGCATTCATCCTCTCCTCGCTTATGCAAAAAAGCTGCGCTCTCCGTCAGCGCAGAAGCGCAGCAGCGCGGATTCAAATGTTAATCAATGACCGGCGCTGCATCGCTGTGACGTAGTCTTCGCTTTAAAGGAGATCGCCCGCTCGAAAGAAATACTCTCGCACACAAACGCGCGCTCCATTTCTCTCTCTCTCTCTCTCTCCCGCATCTCCGCGCGTGTTTGTTCATTTTTCCCCATTTACCTCTCTCTCTCTTGCAAGCTACACCCCTCGAGCGCCTAGTGCGCATGCGCGTCGCGACTCTCTCTGTATGTGTGCTCGTTCCTTCAGCTCGGGAGTAAGGACGGGCATTGACCTCGAGCTCGGTGCATGCTGCTGCTGCTGCTGCTGCACCGAAATACACACAGCCGCGTTGTTGCGCGCACACACGCGACGCCCTACCCTTCGCTCGATCGCGAAGAGGAGCGAGCGTGTGTTTGTACGTAAAGCTGGCTCTCTCGGGTGGTTCCGACGTCGAGCGTAAGAGAGTCTGCGTCTTCGAAGATGTGATGGCACTTTTTTGTTTATGGGGTTTTTTTGGGTTGGAGGTGGTGAAGTGGGGGGTCTGGGTGGATAGTTTTTGGCTTTTGGGTGGAAGGATGGTGGGGTTTTTGTGGTGGGGTTTTGGCTGGTCGTTTGAAGTGAGCGTGGCTGGAAAGGGTCAGGATAAAGGTTCAATTTGGGAATTGTATGTTTGGGTTAAATTTGGTAATTATAGTATTTGGTGAGTTGTAAATGAGTGATTTGTCTTTTTAATTATTCTTTTCTGAGAAAATTAGAAAATATTAAGGATATAATATCTGTTTTATAGTTTTATAGTTGAACGAAAAATAAAATGAATAATAAGCAATTTTGAAAATTCATGGAAACTTAGCAAAATATACCAATTTTCATTCATCATTTTTAAACGATATAATACAAATACATCAAACAAGTAAATCGGATAAACCATCAAAACAGCTGCACCAAAATCTCGACGAACAAATCATCAACAATAAATCGCTTACTTTCAACCACAGCAACAATATCTTCCATCAAAGCTCACATTACAGCTTTACACCAAACTCTCGATTTCGCGTCTTACCCAGCGAAACTTTCACTCGCAATAGCCGCAAATAAAAGCACACCGCATCCCTCCGACAAGCTCCTTCCGATCTAACCACCCCCCTGCATCAAAGCACCGCATCAAAGCGCTCTCTCTTATATAGCTCGCACACCTCCCCGAGTGAAACGGCGAAGCCAGAGCCGAAACTCAAAATAGAAGCTAAACAGCCTCGCCAGCGGCTTCTCTAATCGATAGCCCCGCGATACACGGCCACTCCCACGCAAAAAGCCACCCAGGCCACTTTCACTTCTCGCTCAAAGCCTAAACTGGATAAACGCCTCGCTTATATATCCCTGCTTTTCGTCGTCGACGCTTCCCTTTTTGCGCTCTCTCTCTCCTCGTTTGATCTCGCTCTCTTCCTCATTCTCGCGTGGCTCGTTTGTTTTCGTCCCGCGAGGGAGAGAGAGAGACTGAGAAAAGCCAGCCAAGGGCGAGAGAGCTGACTGAGAGTGAAGTTTATAAGGGATATGGTAGGCCATATGCGCGATGAAGTTGAAGAGCGAGCACGTGACGGTGTGGTGGTTTTGTGAGGAGATGGTGGGGTTGCACTGGCGATTTTTGATTGAAGATCGAGTGGGGTGACTTTTTTCCTTTGAAGTTTACACGGCGCTGAAGTGAAGTGCTGGAGTGAAGTTGTTGGGGAGTAAGAGTTTTTTTAGAGTACAATTTAGTGATTAATAGATGGCGAGAATTGATTTTTTTTTAATTTACTTTTGGAATACGTGACTTTTGAATTTATGGAAAAGAAAATGTTTTCACATTGGTTCAATTTGGAAGATTAAAGTAAGAAGTCTCAACGTAAAACTAATTTATAATAAGCTAATGTAACCGACAAAACAATAACAGTAAAAACTATCGAACCACACTCTCTCAATCCACAAAATCTCCTCGAATCCAGCCCTCCCCCCAGAAATCGTCAAGCTCAATCGATCGTCTCCGTCTGCGACTTCCGCGACTCCAAGTTCGCGATATACACCTTCGGCTCCGCTCCTAGAAGACCTCATATCTCTCTCTCTCCCTCTCAGAGTCGCGTCATACCCATCGGGAGGACGAAGCTAATCGAGACTCTCTCAATGTTACTGCATAAGCATATAGAGCTCCACTCTCGAATGTTTCTTGGCCTGCGATGTTAGAAGGCAGACTCCGAAGAGCTGGTACGTTGACATTGACGCACGTTATGCGCCCGGGGGAATGGATGTGGATTGAATGCCGTGTCTAATTAGGGCCGCTTGTAATTTGCAAGCGCCTAGAGGTAGAGCTTGCGCTGCGAGGATGTTACTTAGGTGGATGTAAGGTGGCTGGGTGGTTTTGGGGACGTAACCTGAGAGTGGCGGTGTTAGTGGAAGTTGAGGAAATGTAATATGTGTAAAATAGAGTTGTACGTGGTGATAGTCAATCGTGAGACTGTAGAAATGGTTCACATGGTTTTAAAAGAGTCAATCTTAAAATAAATTTTCAGAGTTGTCGAAAAGTTCTTAATAATTATGTGCTTTTTATTAATTTTTGCTCTTACATAAACATTTGAATATATGAATGATGAGAAACTTACAAAATATTCCAATATATCCTCAAAAAACCATTTATTTTTACATAAACACCTCCGAATCTGCAACAGCATTCCCCAGCATCCACCGTCAAAAAAGCCAAACACCCTAACAATATCCACTCCCAAAATACCTTAAAACTCTCCAAATCCATCTCAACTCATCCCCAGCCAAATCACCTCCTCCCCAATACCTCAGCTGCACCTTCAGTCTCATCAGAATCCGACAATTATCGCATTATATCAGTCCCGTCCTCCTCTCTACCTCTCACGGCCTCAACACTGCCAGAAAAGCTCGGCGCTCGGCGCTCTCGGGTTCAACGCCCTTTGGATGCACTCCAAGCTCTCTCTCTCTCTCTCTCCCTCGTTCTCTCTCTTCTCTCTCTCTCGCTCTTCCTTCCGCCCGTGCTCGCGTGCGGGCGCCGTCGTCGGAAAATCAATATGCTTGACCGTGAAAACGGGCGGGCTCCCCCTCCACCCACGCACCCACACATTCATAGCCCCCCCGCTTGTCTCTCTTTCTCTCCGTCTCTCTCTGGCTCGGCACACGTGCGCGCCGAAAGCTGCCCGGAGGCAGAGAGCGCTTCTTCTTTCCCCTACTCCTAGAGCCGCCCCTCTCACGGTCGCGCGAGAGCTTTTTTCGTGCACGAGGGAGAAATTGATTTTCTTGAGGGAGTGAGGGAGAGGATGGGGGGGGGGAGGAGAGACTATTTTTGTGGCGAGAGAGTTTCTTCGATTCATAGAGAGAGGGTGCGTGAGAAGGAGAGAGAGAAAGAGATTTAAAAATAGGAGCTTTTTCGGATAATGGTGGGGAGGATGTGACGTAACCAGCCGCTGGGCTTACGGGCCGATTTATGGGCTGATTATGTCGCTGGATTTTCGAGAGAGGATGGGAGTTTATTTTTCTTGAGGCTGGCCACGCGTTGATTTGAATTTTGACACCTTTTTTTGAATTATTTATAGGGTTGACTGGGAACTTTGTTATTTGGTTAGGACAATGTAGTTTTATATTTTGTTCATTTGACGTTTTGAAAAACTATAGTTATTGTTACTATAAAAAAATATTGATAAATTGGGATAAAAAAGCCTTAATAACGCTAAAAATATTTCAGATAAATGATGAAACAGTAATTTAGAAAACTGATTAGAAATTTTAATATGAGAATAAACTATTCTGAATGATAACAAAGGAATAATCTAGTCATTCGATTTTAACTAAACAGCATTGTATTGATTTTTTAATGTCACATATCATTAAGATATTTATAATCTTGTTTTTAACTTTCAAATCAATTTTCTAAAAATGTTGCATCAAAGCACAAGAAATTTACATATTGTTTTCGTGTTTTTATTTGTGTCAAGAGCATCGTTTTAATAACTAATCTGAATCTTGGTATAAAGAAAATTTTTAATATACCTGTAAAAAATTGTTTCATTATGAAATATTTAAAATCTATTTCTACTATATGCATAATAATATCTGTAAAAGAAAGCTGTCGATCCAAATAAGTTGTACCTGCTGTTATTTTGAAGTACTTGTATTGTCTTAAAAACAAAAAAAAAATTTGCCTTAAAATGCTTTTGAATAAATATACATCAACAAATTAATAAAGTTACTCAAAATCTTTTGAAATTTTCGTCGAATAAGCGGCATTATTTTTTGATCTGTTCATTTTCACATAATGTAAT